>MPDP01000025.1:0-215918 GCA_030869315.1 Colletotrichum cuscutae | reverse complement strand
AGTCTAATCTAAGAGAGCTAGCGTATTATTATTACTAATAATAAGTTATTTATTATATTATTAATCTAAGTAACTAGGACTTAAGCGTCGGTTTTTAATAAAAAGTTAATCCTAAATAGATAATTACGAAAACGCTTTAAGCTTATTAAAACGCCTCGTATTTCGAGCTTTTTAAAGTTATAATTAAGCTCTAGCCTACGCTATATCCCGCTCTCGTATTAAGTAATAATACGCTTATTATTAATAATCTAACTAAGTATATTACCTTATTTTTTAATATTAGCGTCTATTATAAAAATAATCTATCTAACCTCGGTACTATAGTTTAGTAAAACTAAAATAAGAGCTATAATAATTACTTCTTTAAGCGTTTTTATAGCTTCGATTTATAGCACTCCCTATTTAAAAAATTAGTTCTTACTAAGTAGGGAATATAACGGGGCTACTTTAAAAAAGAATTACTTAATTTAGTAATAATAAAAGGTAATAATACTAAAAAACGATCTAACTTTTAAGACGTTTAAGTATTTTATTTATTTAAAGATCTTAAGGATTTTAGCCTAATTAGGCCGTCTCCTTTTTATACTATAAAAATAACTTATAATAATTATAAATAGCTAGTACTATTATAATTTCGCTCTAAAAATAATATAACTAGCTAGCTCGATATTAATTAAGACTTAATTAATATTTTAAAAGTATTCGTAAACGAATTACTAAATCCTAGGATAGTTAGTTAGGTACTTATTATTATAATAAGATCGCGGGCCTTTAACTATAATATTATTAATAAAAGCGCTATAGTATTTCGGAATTAAGTTTTAAAAAATACGGGTTATAATCTAATAGAATTAGGTTACTAAATTTATTACTTTTATTAAAAAAGTATAGTATTTATATAGCCCGAGTAGAATTAAGAAGGTCGTTAAATTATAGTTTTTTTTATTTAAAAAGATCTAATCGTGATTAAAAAAAAATCTAAGAGAGAAATAAATTAATTTATAATAAATTCTTTTAAGAACTCGTCGGTATTAGGTAATTACTAAGCGTTTTAAAAACTAATAATATTAACTTTAGTTACTAAGTTAATTAGCTAAAGACCGCCGTTTTTTTTTATTATTAAAAACTAGGGGTTCCGATATATAATATAGTATTTTTTAATAATACTCTAGGTAATACGTTCTTAAATTATTTTAAAAGCTTTTAGTAATAGAGCCTTTAGAATTAAGATACTTTTTATTTACTAAGCTTTATAAAATATAGTTTTAATTAATTATAATAGTATAACTATAAGGTTAAGATAGCTATATTTAAGAAAGTCCTATACTAGCGCTTTTTTTTAATTAAGGAGTATTTACTTAAAGAGATCTTATTTATAAAATAAAAAATAGTTATAATTCTTAAAAATAGTTTAGAGGCGGTCGTTTATTAATCTAGAGCTTAGTTTTATATTTAAGAATTTAAGTATAACGATATTATTATAAGGGCCCGATTAGTTTCGTAACTTATTTTTAACTTTTTTAAGTTTTTTAAGCTTTTAATAAGGATTATTATTAAGTATCGATTTATTAAAAAGTATATTATTAACTAGCTAGACTTTTTAATCCTTCTTTTTATATATCGTATTAGTTTTTATAGCACGGGGAATTTTATAAAAAGCTTTTTTAACTATCTCGTACTATTTTAATATTTTTCGCTCTAGTTTTATAATTTATTATTTAATATATAACTCCTCTTGTTAAGAAGTAAGTATTCTTATTAAAAAACGTAAATCGTTTTAGTTAGCTAATCTATTTAATTTATTTTTAACCTTACCCTGAGCGGCTACTATTACTCTCCTAATTTATATAATTTAAAGCTAGATTATATAGAGCGCGATTATAATTATAATTTAATTAACTTAGCCTTAGGTTAAAACTATTATAATACGCTCGTCTTTTTTTAGCTTAAATTCTAAATAGGGGTTATTAGAACTAGTAGTATTCTTAGTTATATTATTAGTATTTAGTTTTTTAATTTAAAAACTTTTTTTACGTACTACTTAAGCTAAGGTAAGATATTTTTTATATTTTAAAAACCGTTCGTCTTAATTATTCCCATAGGGATCCTTAGCTTCGTATCCTTAATATAAATTAAAATAGTAATTATTAACTTATTATATTTAAAAAATAGCTTAGTATTTTATATAAATAAAAGACCTAATAATAACGGATTAGAGGTCTCTTACTCGTTCTTAATAAAGAAATAAGTAATTATTTTAAACTTACTAATCTATACGTCTATAAAATAAAAGCCGTTAAAAGTTATTTAGCTAGTTAGATTATACTTAAATATCTATATTTAAAGCTTTATTATTATATAAAAAATACTAGTTTTTTTAACGTATTATTTTAAAAGGATATTAACTTATACTCTAGTATTTAAAATAGCGACGATTATTAAACTTTTATTATCCTTTTTTATATTAAATATTTAAATTTCTAACTAGAAATAGGCGTTCGAGATTACGGAAGTTAGGAGCTTAGAAGTCGGGTTAGTACTTCTAATTTTACTAATCTTAGTTATATAGCTTAGCTTTAGAAAGAAGTTTTAATTATATTTATTAAAAAAATCTTTAATATCTTTTTACTATTACTTATTCTCTACTAAATTTACTAAGAACTTCGGAGCTTTTAATAAGATTTTATTAATATTAAAGTACCTTTAATTACGTATTAAAATTATTATTATTATAATATATTTTAATATAATTTTTTATAAAAGGTTTATAAAAAGCGAGATCGGGGCCTCGAGCCTCTATTTTATTAGCTTCTTTACCTTAGCCCTAAAGTTAAAGTTACGGGTCTAATTAGTAATTATTATTTTTTAAGTTTTATAAAAAAAAGGCTCTTAGGTTCTTTAAGTACTAGTATTAAGGGTACTAATTAGGACTTTAATAAACTAGGGCTTAGAGATAAATATAGAGGTTACGTTCTCTATTATTTTAAAAACCTCGTTACTATTATTAATTTTTATAATTTCCCTTTTTTAATTAAAAAAAGAAACCGTTTTTTTTTAAGTTATAAAAGCTAACTTAGGCTATTAATCTTATATATCCTCTTAAAGTATAACGTAATTACTAAGGTGCGGTTTTTAAGTAATCTTCTCTTATAAATAGTATAAACGTCTATTTAGTTATAATAACTTAAGTTAGGTCGTATTATATAAATATATTTAACTATACTTATAAGATTAGTTAAGAAAAGTATAAGTATAGTTTACTAAAGTAGTCCGATTTAATAATCTAGAATCTACTTAGCTAAAAGCTTAGTATTTTTTTTAGTTAATATATTTACTATATAAAAAAAAAGGGTAACGTAATTAGTAATTATATACTTTCCTTTATTTTTAATTATAATAAAGGGGATATTTTTTATAAGCTCTTAACTATTACGCTTTTTATAATACTAAGCTCCCTAAGCTAAAATAATAAGATAAGCGTCCTTATTAAGAGTATACTAATTATAATCTTTAATAATCTAGTAGTATAGACTTTAGTAATACTAATAGCGGTCTCTAGGTCCTATAATTGGGGGCTAATTAAGATACGTAGCGCTTATATTAAATATATAAATAGGACCTTAAGAATAAATATTATTTTAATAAATTTTTAACTTATTTATTTCGTTAGCTAGGTTAGAATTAGTAATATTATTAATAACTACCTAGGTAACTTAGGCCCCTATTATTAACTAGCGATATTATTAATAGTTCGGATATTAGTACTAAGTATTTCTATACGCTTACGAAATAAAGGATCGTAATAAAGTTTTAAATTAATTCTAATTATTTATAAAAAGTAAGCTATATTCTTTTTTATATACGATCGTATTAAGAAGTCTTACTTTAAACCTCGCGTACTTTATTAATTTAATAAAACTATTTAAAATAACCCCGACTTCTTTTATTACTTTTTTTATAATATTAGTATAAAACTGCTTATATACGGCCTTAATTAGGCTCTTATTAGTTATAATATAGAGGTCTTATTATTTAATAAGAATAATTATATTATTAATTTTAGTAAATAGTACCTAAATAGAGTTTAAGTTAAAAAACGAAATAAGTAGTCCTTTAGTAACTCTTTTAATTTACTCTTTTTTATTTAAAAAGTAGTTAATATCTTATTTTTTGTACTTTTTTAAAAAAAAATCCTTAGCTTAGGCCTAGGGTAGTCCTCTAATCGCGTTCTTAATTAGAGTTTAATAATCTCTTTTTATAGTATACATAATAAGTTTATTTTTAAATTAGTCTAAGACCTTATTAATTTCGTACTAATTTTTAAACTTTTTTAAAAAATTTACGATATTATTATTTTTAAAAACTATAGTCCCCTCTTAACTAGGGAATAGTATTTTATAAAACCTTATATTCTTTATTAAATTAAGCTAAGGAATTATAAAGTCCTTAGTTTAAAGTATAGTTATTTAGATCTAAGTAGTAATAGTACTTAAGAAAGTATTAATTAAAATATTTATTTTAACCTAAGCCGTAACTAGCTTTTTTTAATTAGATTAATAAATAGATTTATTACTAAGGGTAGGCTTCTCGTTATTAAATAACTTTATAGTTTATAGGTCTTAATAAACTATAAAAGCTAGTTTAATAAACGGTCTATTTAAAATAAAGGGTTAGGTTCGTATAATTAAACGTCCTAAGAGGTGCTAATAGTAGCGAAAATAACGTATTAATTATTTATATTTATAGTCCGAGGTTATTAAAAATATAGTTTGTTAATTTTATTTATAATTTTAATAGTTTTATATTAGTCTATTTATTTTAAATAAAGTTTAAAAAGAGAAGAGAGGAGCCGTTTTAATAGCTAGAGCGTAGCTATTATCCTAATTAACGTAATTTAGACCGTCCTTCTTCACTTTTACTAAGTATATAACTAGAGTTTTAATTAAACTTTATATTAAGCTTATAGTAATACTAATTAAAATTATTAATAAGTTTAATTAAAAACTAGTTTTTTAAGCGCTCTTAGTCCGATATATCCGTACCTCTAAATAGGTTTATTATTAAATCTCTGGGCTATATTAATTAATAAAGAATAGTCTAGTTAAATAACTAGTTATACTTATTAAGGTATTTTATTAGTTCTAATCCTAACTCGTTATTTATTTTATTATACTATTACGGCGTCCGTATTTAGGCCCGATCTGGTCCTAAGTATTTACGTATTTCTTTACTTATTTATTTTACTTATTTATTAAGGTTTATCGTATTCCCTTCTTATTAAATAAAAAGCCCCTTTTTATATATCTTCGTTTTTACGTCTTAATTATCTAGTTTTTCTTTTAATTAAAGTCCTATTATTTATATTTATTTTAATTATTATACTACTTTTTTTTACTTATTTATTTAAATTATCTCTAATCGAGTTAGGCTTTTTTTTACTTATTGTCTTATTTAAAAAGGGAAGGGATTTTTAAAAAAGGAGACTATTAAAAAGGTATAAGGTATAAAGGACTTTTATAGTATAGTACTTAAAAAGAACTATTAATATTTATAAAAGTAATATAAAATACCTCCTTTAATTAGGTTAATACGGCCTTAATTAACGGAGTTATAATTAAAAAAAGAGGGTAGTATTAACTAGATTAAAAGGGTAGACTTCCTAATCGTTTTATATTATTATATTTAAAAGTAAATTATTAAAAAGGCTCTAGTTCGATCTTAAAAAGGTATATATATAATTAAAATAAAAATCTATATTACTAAGCTCCTCTCCCTAATTAGGGGCCCTTCTCCTTATATCTTTTTCTAATTAGCTCTTTTATAGGTCCTCATACTTAATTAGCTTTAGAAAAAAGAAATACTAAGACTAATCGCCCTACCCTATTCTAATACTATTTAATAAGAGGCTATTTTTAAACCCCTTCGGATTTTATAATTTAAACTATACTATTTTAATTAAACTAGGTATCTTATATTATTATAAAATCTATTTTAAAATATTAGACTTAGCTATTTTTAATAAGTAAGAAGTATACTCTTAGTAACGTCTTTAAGAGACGTTTTCTTTTAGATCTATATTACTAAATCCTTAACCCTAAGATTATTATATCCCTTTATAATAAGCTAAAGAATATAATATAACCTATTTTATTATAACTAGCCTTATTTAAAAAAGGCTGATTAGCTAGTTAAGCCCGTACTATTTATAATAACTAAAGCGTAAGTAATAAAAAGTAAGGCCGCTTATTTAAAAATAAGAATAAGTCGACGCTAGCTACGTTTATAATAAAAATAAGTTAGCTAAGTTAAAACTAAATATTAAGCTTATTTTAGTAATAAATAAGGAGCTAGTTTAGCGTTCTTAATTAGGGGAGGATAATAGGGAATTATATAAGTAAATAGCTAATATAGCTTAGTATTTAAAAAAAACGGAGCTAATAAGAAATAGTTTATGATAATAATAAATTATTATAACTATGTTAAAAGAGATAGTTAAGTAGACGTTACTATAGTTTACTTTTTATATATTTTAAGTATATAATAAGAAAAAGCCTTACTTATTTAAGATTTATAAAAGCTTATATTACTAGCTTATTTAAAATTTATAAATCTTAAATAAGTAATATAGCGGTTCTAAATAAGTACGTAGGTTATAGTAGTATTCTTATTTTTAAAAATCTTAAACTAGATCTTAGGTTAAAAAGGATAGTAGGAATAGCTATATTAATATAGTTATCCTTATTACTTTTATAAAGAAGTACTATTGTTTTAAACTAATTAAATAATAAAATAGCGACGCTAGTATATTAATTTATAACGCTAGTATATTAATTCTCTTAATATTAAAAAGGTATAGGGTATAAAAGACTTTCGCAGTGCGGTACTTAGGAAGAACCACTAACACCTATAAAAACAATACAAAATACCTCCTTCGATCGGGTTAATACGGCTTTAATTAATAGAGTCACGATCGAAAAAAGGGAGTAGTATTAACTAGATTAGAAAGGTAGACTTCCTAATCGTCTTATATTATCGTATTTAAAAATAAATTATTAAAAAAGCTCTAGTTCGATCTTAAAAAAGTATATATATAATTAAAATAAAGATCCGTATTATTAAGCCCTTTTCTTAATCGGGGGCCCTTTTTTTTATATTTTCCTCCGATTAGCTCTCCCGCAGGTCCTTATACTTAATTATTTTTTAAAAAAAAAAAGACTAAGACTAATTACCTTACTCTATTCTAATCGTCCCCTAATTTCTTTTTCCCTAATCTTTTATAAAAAAAAGTTATTTTAAATTAGTCCTAGTTATTATATATAGTTAATTATATTAAGCTTTTTACTTACCCTTCCTTTTTATAATCGCCTTTTTTACCTCCTCTACTTTCGCTACTTTCTCTACTAGTTTTACTTAGTTCTTATCCTAATCCTTCTTAATAATCTCCCGATCTTAACCTTTACTAGCCTAATTCTCTCTAAATTTTTTTATTAATAATAATATTTAAGGAGTATAAGCTAAAGTTATATATATAGCTTTTATAATTAGGTCGTTATACTAATTAACTTATTATTCCCTTATACTTTTATTAATATTAGTTTTATTTATATATATACTACGACGCTATAAGAGATCTTAATAAAACTTAGCTAGTTTTTAATATTAGTATTTACTATTCTCTTATATAGCCTAATTATACTTAAAGAGCGTACGCTTAATAACCTCCTATTTTAACTAAACCCTCGGTACTTTAATTAGAGTCTTCGTAATAGGACTATCCCCGCCCCTAATTAAAATATTTAAAAAATTACCTCCTTAATTACTTAAACTAGCTTTACTAAGAGCTAGGTTAAGGCGTAATAACGACTTAAGTAGCGATATATTTAATAAAAACTTTATAACTCGATAGGTTTTAAAAGTATTAATTAGGCATATAAGTTAATTACTAATAATAACGTCTAAACGCTAATTAGTAACCTTTATTAGTTTAATTACCCGCAAAGTTTAATTAGGGTTATTACTTATTATAGATCCTCGGGTACTTTTTAATATTTTTAAAGATTAAGACGGTAAGGATAACTTTTTAAAAGCAGTAAGTTCTTACTTAAGGTTTTTAATTATTTTATATATCTTTTTAAAATACATAGGATTAATAGGAGTATAATAGTTATAATTACGAGGGTTATAAATTCTTAGATCCTAGTTAGTAAACCTAAGTCTAGGTAAATAAGAACTAGATTTATAAGGAGTTAGTACCTTAGGAGTATTAATTATAGCATAGTTAGAGTCCTCTAAGTCGGTATAGGGCCTATTTTTAGAGTCCTAATTATCTATTACTTTATTAAAAGACCTTTTTAAAAAAGGTCTTATTATATTAAAAGGGTAATAACTATTATATTAAAACTTATAACTAATTTATTAGATCTAAGCTACGTAAAGTTTATTATTAAATAATCTAAAGTATTTATAAGTTATTTAATATACGTTATAAATTAAGTTAAGCTAGCTATATCGGACTACGTTATAAAACTATTTAAGTACGTATAGACCGTATTCTTATCTACTTAACTATTATACTATAAGGACTATATAAGCGCTTATATTAATTAGTTATTAAATATAAAAAGGTATATCGATCTAGTTATAAAAAGCCTTTAGTACTTAGATATCGTTAATAAATATCCTCTCTAAATACCTAAAAGCCCACTTTAGATCGTACTAATAAACTATACTATTTTACTAATTAATAATTATTCTTATAAAATAGCCCGGATCGTTAATATAAAAAGAGAAGATTACTAAGTATATTAAAGTCCTAATCTTTTATATAATCTCTTAAGTTTATAAAATTAGGGTAGGGGTTTTATTTAATTTAAAAGTACTCTCTTATCCCTCCTTAATTATAACTATATTACGTACTAGAGCAAGGTCCCGTATTATAACCTCTATTATAAATCTAATCTCGTATTTTTAAATCTAATCTTTATATAATAAGCGTTTTTAAAAATTATAATAATTAGTTAGGATCTCTATTACTTTATAATAATTCTAATCTATTTAAGTCTTCTGGTCTTTTAGACCCTTAAAAGCCTTAGGGTACTAATTAAAAAAGGGAAGTACGTCCCCTATGCTAAGCTAATTAAGAAAGTCGATTTTATAAAGGGTTAGGATTATTTAAGAAAAACTAGTTCGTTTAGGTACTAAGTTTGGGTAATAGTTAGTATACGCTTTATATTAGTAGTTCGTATTAAAATTAATAAACTAAGAATCCTTAGTATTTATTATAGCCCCGGGGTTAGTCTTATTAAAAATAATATATCTATTTAGATTCTACTTTCTTAACTAGTATTTAGTATCGTTTTTAAGGTTTTTTATCGTAATTAGGCCCTAAATTCGCATTATATTCTTTTTATTATCTAGTTTAAAAAGGGAAATAGAAAGTAAAGAGGTTATTATAAATCGCTAGGTTAGTATTTATATAATAAATTAAAAAATAAAAATTAAAAAAAGTTTAATTAGTAATAGTTATAGAGAAGTAGTTAAGGAGGGAAAAAAGAAAAGTTAGGTAGCTAGGTAAAAAGCTACCCTTTTATACTAATCGCAAGGGCGGCCTCTACTAATTAAAAAAAAAAGCGCTATATTACGAATAATAAAAAGGCCCCGATCCTATAATTTACTCTTTCTTTTCTTTATATAGTAGTTATAATTTAGCGCTAATTAGCTAAGAGGCCTATAGTACTTTCCTCTTTAATACCCCGGATCTAGGGGGGGTATATAGAGGCCCTTTTTTAATTCCTCTATCGTTTTTTTATTTCTTCCCCTAAATAATAGCTTCTTAATCGTAATTATTCTTTTTTTCTTAGTAATATAATCTACTTACTTATTATATCTAATACTTCGGCTATTAATAACGCGTATCGGATTACTAAAACTACTTATTATAACGTCTAGCTTTAGTAATATTCTTCTTCTACTCCTAAAAAGGTCTATTTTTAAAAAACTTAGGGCTATAAGTTTCGAGAGGTTAGTAAAAAATAGACTATAGTAAGTACTACCCTATTTAATCTTTTTAATCCTTATCTTAATTTAATATTACTCTTTTTTAAATTGTTAAGACTACTAATTAGTTAACTCTTTTTAAATTAGCTAAAGAGCTTTATACCGAATTCTATATTATAAATCCTTAGGTTAATAAGTATACTAAAAAAGAAATAGCTTAGAAGTTTTAATAATTAACTACGAATTAAAACGTTATTAAGAAGTACGTTTATAATCTAAGTATTATAAGCGGATTATTTTTATAAAGCCGTTAGGTTTTTATTAATTATAATTACGCTAATTACTTTAACCTTCTATCTTAGTAATTAAGTAAACGAACCCCTATTATTAATTCTTTACTTATCTAAGCTTATAGCGTTTAAAATACTATACTTTATAATTATTATACGCGGTCTTTTTAGAAATATATCGGTTCTAATACTAAGGAGCTAGTTAAAAAGATAGTCCCCTACTTCGAGTACGTTTCTCTTCCGGATTACTTTAATAATTAATATAATAATTATATATATTCCGAAAATAAAAAATACTACTTTAAGAAGAGTAACGATTAGTAAGCTATTAGTTAGTCCGGAGCTAACTCTAAGTAAGGCTATTATTATTATTATATAATAAGTAGTAATAAAGTAGCGTTTCTAATCCTAACTAATATTAAAAGAGTTAAGACTTTAGTTTATATAGTCTTTAACTAGATTAATATTACTAAGACTAAAGAAGATAAATACAATTCCGTTCTTAAGGACGCCCCTTTTATATACCCTATTAGAAACTATATATTCGTAACTCGCGAAGGTTATTAATATATTAAAATAAAATAGGTAAAATAAGAGGTTATATAGGCTAAGCTAGATACTAAACGGGCTCGATTAAATAGGGAACTAGGCTTAAATATTTAAAAAAAGGGGTAGGGTTTCTTAATATAATTATATAATTAGTAAGTAAAGCCGTTAGGTTTTCGATCGTAATAACTAAAAAATAATTCTTCTCTTCTTATCGTTCTCTTATATCTTTATCCTAGATCTAAATAAAAAAATAATTAAAAAATTAATAAGATTTAATAATATCCTTATAAAATAATATTTAATAAATAAAAGAACTCGTAGCCTATACTAGGGATCGGTAGTAGTAAGGGGTAATCTAGCCCTCTTAAGAGGCCCTTGTTTATAATCGGGTTTACTTAGTAACTAGCTAAGTATCCTCGTCCCCTAAGTTTATTATATTATTATTATAATTAAGAAGTAGAATCGTAGTGTTAATTATATTATTTTATAAAAATAAAAAGTCGGTTAAATCGGATATAAAGTCCTTATAAAGATTAGACTCGGTAGGTAATAAGTAGAGGCTTTTTAAAAACTTTAAGAACTTCTTAAGTTAATTACTAGTATAAGTAGCCTTTATAATTAGTTTATTAATAAGTATCTCTAGTTAATACGACGATCCGTTTAGAGCGGCTATATAAATATAAAAAAGTCCTTACTAATAATAATCGAGTTTTTTAGAAATTAATATATCGTTCTTCCGTTAGATATTAAAAACGAGAACTAAATTACTAATTTATAACTTCGTTAATTAAAAAGTATACGAGGAGTTAAACCGGTCGCAGGTTTAGGCTCGGTATTAAATAACTTTATTAATTATAACTTCTTAGTCGTTTATTAGAGAAATAAAAGCTCGTAATCGGGCTTAGACTTCTTAATCCGTTATATATATATTCTCTTAATTAAGTACTCTCTAAGTTACCGTTCTTTTTTTAATTAGGGTCGTTATATAACGACTATAAATAAGATAGAACGGTATATAACTTAATAATACTCTAATAGTTATCCTATTTATAAAAAGGGCTATAGCTAGTATTAGTTTAATATTTTTTTTTTTTAATCTAACTAGATACGAAGTGTGTACGTAATAGGTTAATAACCCTTTTTAAAAAGCCCGTTAGTATAAAAGTTATAAGCTAATATAACCTTTCGCTAAGTACTATATTATTAATTAAGCTACGTTATAGCGCTTATATTTTCTCGTCCCCCGTTAATAATTAGAGTACTATAGATCCTATAGTAATAAATAATATCTTCCTAAATAAACTTCGTAATATTTTTTAATATAGTGTTTATTATAATCCGCGCTTTTAAATATCCCGTAAACTTATAACGCGCTTTAATAACCTTCTATTTACTTATATACTAAACGTCTAGATAGACCCTAGAGAAAAGTTCGTAAATTAGAACTATAAATATATAGGGGTTATTAAAGCGTCGTAATCTAATTTTTTAGTAAGCCTCGTAAGTCGTAATTAGCTCCTAAGTCTAAGTATATATTCCTAGCTAATAATATCGTTCTATAAAGTAAAAATATATAACCTCTCGTCCCCTATACCTAGACTTATTATATACTTTACTAATTAAGTCTACTTAATAGTACTTATTGTTAATTACTTAAGTAAGTTAAGGATAAGTCTTCGTCCCTCGTTAAAATAAAAGTTTATCTCGTATAATAAATCGTATTACTATCTACTTAAAATATCTAAACTAATTAAAAAGTATACCGGCTAGCCTCTTTAAAATAAAAAAGAAATAAGTAATTTATTTCGAGAGGTCCGATTATTATTCGTTCGGCGCTAGTATATTAACTAGAATATCTATTTCCTATATCTAATTAATAGTAGCGTTATTATAGCTATATACTATAATAAAAAAGTTCTTTACGACTCGTGTTTATAAAACTTATATATTAATAAAGTCCTTAATATCCTTATTAAGCTCTACCTTAACTAGGTTAAATTAGCTAGGGGGTTTTTTTAAAAGGCCATCCGCTATAATATTCTTCTTCCTATTAATATACTTAATTCTAAAATTAAAAAATCTAATCTAAAAGAGCTAACGTATTATTATCGTTAATAATAAGTTATTTACTATATTATTAATCTAAGTAACTAGGACTCGGGCATCGGTTTTTAGTAAGAAGTTAATCCTAAATAAATAATTATAAAAACGCTTTAGGCTTATTAAAATGCCTCGTATTTCGAGCTTTTTAAAGTTATAATTAAGCTCTAGCCCGCGCTATATCCTACTCTTATATTAAATAATAATACGCTTATTATTAATAACTTAATTAAGTATACTACCCTATTTTTTAATATTAGCGTTTATTATAAGGATAATCCGTCTAGCCTTAGTACTATAGTTTAGTAAAACTAGAATAAGAGCTATAATAATCGCCTCTTTAAGCGTCTTTATAACTTTAATTTATAACGCTCCCTATTTAAAAAATTTATTTTTATTAAATAGGGAGTATAACGGGGCTACTTTAAAAAAAAATTACTCGATCTAGTAATAATAAAAGGTAATAATACTAAGAAACAATTTAATTTCTAAGACGTTTAAGTATTTTATTTATTTAAAGATCTTAAGAACTTTAACTTAATTAGGCCGTCTCCCTTCCGTACTATAGAAGTAGCTTATAATAACTATAAATAGCTAGTACTATTACGACTTTACTTTAGAAATAGTATAACTAGCTAGCTCGACGTTAACTAAGACTTAATTAATATTCTAGAGGTATTTATAAATAAATTACTAAATCCTAGGATAGTTAGTTAAGTACTTATTATTATAACGGGATCGCGGGCCTTTAACTACGATATTATTAATAAAAGCGCTATAGTATTTAAAATTAAGTTATAAAGAATACGAGTTATAATCTAATAGAATTAGGCTACCGAATTTATCGCTCTTATTAAGAGGGTATAATATTTATATAGCCCGAGTAAAGTTAAAAAGGTCGTTAGATCGTAGCTCTTTTTATCTAAAAAGATCTAATTATAATTAAAAAAAAAATCTAAGAGGGAGATAAGTTAATTTATAATAAATTCTTTTAAGAACTTATTAATATTAAGTAGTTATTAAGCGTTTTAAAAAATAACGGTATTAACCTTAGTTACTAAGTTAATTAGCTAAAGACCGCCGTCCTTCTTTATTATTAAAAACTAGGGGTTCTAATACGTAGTATAGCTTTTTTTAATAATACCCTAAGTAATACGTTCTCGGATTACCTCGAAAGCTTTTAGTAATAGAGCCTTTGGGATTAGGATACCCTTTACTTACTAGGCCTTATAGAGTATAATTTTAATTAATTAAAGTAATATAACTATAGGGTTAAGACGGCCGTATTTAGAAAAGTCCTATACTAGCGCTTTTTCTTAATTAAAGAGTATTTATTTAAAGAGATCTTATTTATAAAGTAGGAAATAGTCGTAATTTTTAAAAATAACTTAGAAGCGGTTATTTATTAATCTAAAGCTTAGTTCTATATCCGAGAACTTAGGTATAATAATATCCTTATAAGGGCCTAATTAGTTTTATAACTTATTTCTAACCTTTTTAAGTTTTTTAAGTTTTTAATAAGGATTATTATTAAGTATTGATCTATTAGAGGGCGTATTATTAACTAGCTAAACTTTCTAATCCTTTTTCTTATATATTATATTAGCTTTTATAATATAAGGAATTTTATAAAAAGCTTTTTTAGCTATCTCATACTATTTTAATACCTTTTACCCTAGTTTTATAATTCGTCGTTTAATATATAACTCCTCTCGTTAAGAGGTAAGTATTTTTATTAAGAGACGTAAATCGTTTTAATTAGCTAATCCGTTCGGTCTATCTCTAGCTTTACCCTGAGCGGCTACTATTACTTTCCTAATTTATATAATTTAAGGCTAGATCGTATAGAGTATAACTATAATTATAATCTAATTAGCTTAGCCTTAGTTTAAAACTATCGTAATATACTCGTCTTTTTCTAACTTAGATTCTAAATAGAGGTTATTAAAACTAATAATATCTCTAATTATATTACTAGTATTTAGTTTTTTAATTTAAAAACTTCCTCTACGTACTACTTAAGCTAGAATAAGATATCCTTTATATCTTAAAAACCGTTCGTCTTAATTATTCTTATAAAGATCCTTAGCCTCTTATCCTTAATATAAATTAGAGTAATAATTATTAACTTATTACATCTAAAAAATAGCTTAGTATTTTATATAAATAAAAGACCTAGTAATAACGAATTAGAGGTCTCTCGCTTATTTTTAATAAAGAAATAAGTAGTTATTTTAAACTTACTAATCTATACGTTTATAAAATAAAAATTATTAAAAATTATCTAGCTAGTTAGATCGTACTTAAACGTCTATATCTAAAGCTTCGTTACTGTATAAGAAATACTAGCTTTCTCAACGTATTATTTTAAAAAGATATTAATTTACGTCCTAATATTTAGAATAGTAATAATTATTAAACCCTTATTATCCTAATTTACGCTAAATATTTAGATTTCTAACTAAAAGTAAGTGTTTGAAATTACGGAAATTAGGAACTTAGAATTCGTATTAGCGCCTCTAACTTTACTAATCTTAGCTATATAGCTCGGCCTTAGAAAAAGGTTCTAGTTATACTCGTTGAGAAGATCCTTAATATCCTTTTACTATTACTTATTCTCTACTAAATTTACTAAGGACTTCGGAGCTTTTAATAAGATTTTATTAATATTAGAGTATTTCTAATTACATATTAAAGTTATTATTACTATAGTATATTTTAGTATAATCTTTTATAAAAGGTTTATAAGAAGTAAGATCGGGGCCTCGAACTTTTTTTTTATTAGTTTCTTTACCTCGGCCCTAAGGTTAAAATCGTAGGTCTAATTAGTAATTATTATTTTCTAAGTCTTATAAAAAAGAGGCTTTTAGGTTCCTTAAGTACTAGTATTAAGAGAACTAATTAGAACTTTAATAAACTAAGGCCTAGAGATAAATATAGAGGTTATATTCTCTACTATTTTAAAAACCTTATTACTATTATCGATTTTTATAATTTCCCTTCTTTAATTAAAAAAAAAACCGTCTTTTTTCTAAGTTATAAAAGCTAGCTTAGGCTATTAATCCTATATATCTTTTTAGAGTATAACGTAGTTATTAAAGTATAGTTTTTAGGTAGTCTTTTCCTATAGATAGCATAGATATCCGCTTAGCTATAGTAGCCTAAGTTAGGTTATACTATATAAATATATCTAACTATATTTATAAAATTAGCTAAGGGAAGTATAAGTATAATTTACTAAGGTAGTCCGATTTAATAGTCTAGAATCTACTTAGTTAAAAGCTTAGTATCTTCCTTAGTTAATATATTTACTACGTAAAAAAGAAAGATAATGCGATTAATAATCGTATGCTTTCTTTTATTTTCGATTATAGTAAAGGGAATATCTCTTATAAGCTCTTAACTATTGCGCTTTTTATAATACTAAGCTCCTTAAGTTAAAATAATAAAATAAGCGTCCTTATTAAAAGTATACTAATTATAATCCCTAATAATCTAATAGTATAAACTCTAGTAGTACTAGTAGCGGTCTCTAGGTCCTATAATTCAGGGCTAATTAAGACGCGTAGCGCTTATATTAAATATACGGGTAAGACCTCGAGAGTAAATACTATTTTAATAGATCTTTAGCTTACTTATTTTATTAACTAGGTTAGAATTAGTAATATTATTAATAACCGCCTAGGTAACCTAGGCTCTTATCGTTAGTTAGCGATATTATTAGTAGTTCGAATATTAATATTAAATATTTTTACGTATTTATAAAGTAGGGGATCGTAGTAAGGTTTTAGATTAACTCTAATTATTTATAAAGAGTGGGCTATATTCCTTTTTATATATAATTATATTAAGAAGTCCTACTTTAAACCTCGCGTACTTTATTAATCTAACGAAGCTATTTAAAATAACCCCGACTTCTTCTACTACTTCTTTTATAATATTAGCATAGAACCGCTTATATACGGCCTTAATTAGGCTCTTATTAATTATAATATAAAGGTCTTATTATTTAGTAAGAGTAATTATATTATTAATCTTAGTAAATAGTACTTAAATAGAGTTTAAATTAGAAAATAAGATAAGTAGTTTTTTAGTAACTTTTTTAATCTACTTTTTTTTATTTAAAAAGCGGTTAGTATCCTATTTTCCGTACTTTTTTAAAAAGAAATCCTTAGCTTAGGCCTAGGGTAGTTCTCTAATCACGTCCTTAACTAGAGTTTAATAATCTCTTTTTATAATATATATAATAAGTTTACCCCTAAATCGGTCCGGGACCTTATTAATCTCGTACTAGTCCTCGAACTTTTCTAAAAAGTCTATGATATTATTACTTTTAAAGACTATAGTCCCTTTTTAACTAAGAAACAGTATTTTATAAAACCCTATATTCTTTATTAAATTAAGCTAAGGAATCGTAAGGTCCTTAGTCTAAGGCGTAGTTATTTAGATCTGGGTAGTAATAGTACTTAAAAAAGTATTAATTAAAGTATCTATCCCGACCTAAGCCGTAACTAGCCTCTTTTAATTAGATTAATAAATAGATCCGTTATTAAGAGTAAACTTATTATTATTAAATAACTCCGGAGTCTATAAGTCTTAATAAACTATAAAAACTAATTTAGTAAATAGTCTATTTAAAGTAAAAAAGTTAGGTTCGTATAATTAAATATCCTAAAAGTCGCTAATAGTAGTAAAAATAACGTATTAATTATCTATTTTTATAATCCGAGGTTATTTAAAATATAGTTTATTAATTTTATTTATAATTTTAATAATCTTATATTAGTTTATTTACTCTAAATAGAGTTTAGAAAAAGAAAAGAGGAGCCGTCCTAATAACTAAAGCGTAGTTATTATCCTAATTAGTATAATCTAAGCCGTCCTTCTTAGCCCTTATTAAGCGTATAATTAGAGTTTTAATCGGACTTTATATTAAGCTTACGGTAATATTAATTAAAATTATTAATAAGTCTAGTTAAAAGCTAGTTTCTTAAGCGCCCTTAGTCCGATATATCCGTACTTTTAAATAAGTTTATTATTAAATCTCCGGGCTATATTAATTAATAAGGAACAGTCTAGTTAAATAACTAGCTATACTTATTAAGGTATTCTATTAGTTCTAATCCTAACTCGTCGTTTATCTTATTATACTATCGTAGCGTCCGTATTTAAGCCCGATTTAGTCCTAAGTATCCGCGTATTTCTCTATTTATCTATCTCGCTCGCTTATTAGAGTTTATTATATCCCCTTCTTATTAAATAAAAAGCCCTTTCTTATATATTTTTATTTTTATATTTTAATTATTTAATCTTTTTTTTAATTAAAGTCTTATTACTTGTATTTATTTTAATTATTATGCCGCTTTTTTTTACTTATTTATTTAAATTATTTTTAATTAAGTCGGGCTCTTTTTTACTTATTTTCTTATTTAAAAAAGAAAGGGATTTTTAAAAAAAGAGATTATTAAAAAAGTATAGGGTATAAAGGACTTTCGTAGTGCGGTACTTAAGAAGAACTACTAATACTTATAAAAGTAATATAAAATACCTCCTTTAATTAGGTTAATATAGCCTTAATTAACGGAGTTACGATTAAGAAAAGGGGGTAGTATTAACTAGATTAGAAAAGTAAACTTCTTAATCGTTTTATATTATTATATTTAAAAATAAATTATTAAAAAAGCTCTAGTTCGATTTTAAAAAAGTATATATATAATTAAAATAAAGATCCGTATTACTAAGCCCTCTCCCTAATTAGGGGCCCTTTTCCTTATATCTTCCTCTGATTAGCTCTCCCGTAGGTCCCTATACTTAATCGTTTTTAGAAAAAAGAAAGACTAGGACTAATCGCCCCACCCCATTCTAATATATTAATATTAATTTAGTTATAATAGCTATAATAAGTAGGCTAAAAGTATATAAAGTTAAAATAATAAACTAGTACTTTAAATAGCTATTATAAAACCCCCTAAGTAATAATAATATTTATATAAAAAAAGAGATTATACTAAACTTAGCTATTTATATAAACTAGTACTAAGAGGTTTTATATATATTAAAATAAATAAAGCTCGCTTTATAAGCGGGTAATAAAAGGTTAAGAGCTATTAATAAAAGGGAAATAATAATCGAGTTAGTTAACTACTATTTTAGTTAGTAGTTAAGTATAGAGCGTATTATACCTAGTTTTTCTTAATACGTAATATACGGTATAGCCCCGGCGGATTGCTCTATTCGGGAGATAATAATAACTTATAATAGTATAGTATTAGAAATGCCCTCGTTAGTATCATTAAGAATAATACCGACTTTATTAATATTTACTATATATATATATATATATATATATATATTCTTTCCCCCGATAGAGCAATCCGCCGGGACCGTACTATATATTACGTATTAGGGAAAACTAGGTATATTACGCTCTATACCTAACTAGTTAAGGGCCGCCTCCGACCTTTATAGCCGACCTCTACTATCGACCTTTCTAACTAGCGCCGCTACGTAAAGGGCAGCTTACCTATCCCGAATTACATAGCGGCTTTTATATTAAAATTATTATATTACGTTAAGTACGTACTTAGGGCATATTATATATATTATATAATTAAAAAGTAACGTATATAATAAGCGAGTGGGCTAGACAAGCGAGTGGACTACCTAACTGCTATTAGCTACTTATATTACTATAATACGCATTTCTTTACTAAGAAAAATAATAACGCTAACTAAAAATACTTAATTAAACCTAGCTATTTAGGCTATTTAAAAAGACCGAAATCTTATTATTCGGGCTATAATAAGGATCTATAATATTAATTATATTATTCTAAATTATAAATTAAATAGAATATTATTACGACGTAATACTATTCTTAACTCGTAGAAATTAACTATATTTAAAAATGAGAAGCTAGTTAAGTATATTCTCGATCTAAATTGCCGGTCGTTTCTTCCCCGCCTTAGTAATATAAAAAATATAGCTAATTAACTACTTATTAACTACTTATTAACTACGACGCGCCCCCCGTTAAGAAGTACTAAGTTTTTAACTTTATTAAGCGCTAACTATAGCTCCGGACGCGATTTTCTTATAAATATAATTATAAAAAGGCCTAATATAAAGACCTAGACACGATAAACGCGTAGTTTTATCTTATAACGAATATAATTACGAAATATAGTATTATAAACTCGGATATTTATAACTTTAATAAGACTAGCTTTATAATAAGCTAGATTACTTTTAAAATAGTTATAATAAGTACTAAAAGGCGTTTAAATATGAAAATAATATAGCTTAGTAATTATAAATAAGTTATAGTTATTTAGGCTATTAGCTCGTCCGGCTATAGTATCCCGCTATATATTATTATTATAAATAAATATTACTTCTCTACTTAGTATATATAGTGGTTTTTTTCTAGCCTTATAGGCGTAAAAGATCGACCTTAACGGGATTACGCTTTTAAGGGAAATTACACGATACGGTATACTTATTAACTATATAATATGCGTAATATGCCCTAAGTACGTACTTAACGCAATATAGTAATTTTAATACGAAAACTACTATATAATTCGGGATAGGTAAGCTACCTTGCTACTTATTAATAATAAGCTAAGCGATATATTTACGCAGCGGCGCCGGCTAAAAAGGTCGATGGCAGAGGTCGGCCGCAAAGGTCAGAGGCAGCCTTCCTTAACCATAGAGGTTCTGAACTTTAATAGCGACGTAGAGGTTTCTAAAGAAAGGGCTAAAAGGGCTAATATCTAACTACTTAGAGCTCGTAAAGATTCTTTCTCTACTTAGTATATAAAATCCGGTCTATTACGTAATTAGGTTATTATAATATTTAAAAATAGATAAATAATAAATAAAAGAGGCCTAGATTAAGTAAAATACTTTAAATAATATATAAAACTACGTATAAAAAGTCGATATTACTTCCTCGTTAGTAATAAATACGAAAGCTATTACTTTACGGATTTTAAGTTATATTATAAAAAGAATAATATCGTTACCCTTTATATACTAACTTATTCGTTTTATTTACTATAGCCCTTAGATATTAAATATTTTAGGCCTTTAAAAACGGTATATAACTAAGAAATTAAAAAAAAGATATAATAGGGTAATACTTATATTATAAAAGAGGACTTTTTCCCTACGTTTTATAGAGTATTTACGTAAACGATTATAAAAAGAAATATTTAAAAAGGATTTAGAAGAGCTAGGCTTATACTTTTAAATATAGAGAGTATACTATTTAAACTAGACGTAAAATTATATACTCTAATACTTCTAAGATCTCTCCTAATAATATTACTAACTTAGACTTTTTAAATACTAAATAACTTAATAAAAGTATTATTATAGTTATAACTTATTAAAAATCGAATTACTTATTATTAAAATAGCTCTTTAATTTTAATTATTAAAGTTATTAAGTATTTATTAAAGGGGGTACGAGGATTTATATATAGGATTATTTTATTAAGATCGGAGAATTAGATCTTTTAAAAAGAGAATAGCTTACTTAGCTAATATAAAAAGGCTAAAGAAATACGTTTTAAATAAAGAGGAAGTCTTATAATAGCTAATAGAGAAGACCTTTAGTTATAAAAAGAGATAATAACCTAGATTAAGGAAAAAACGCATTAAAATAATAGTTATTAGCTAAGGATTAAAATAGGTTAATAATAATATAGCGTCTATAAAAATACTAAGTATAATACGGGAATATATTAAATTACTAAAGAAATATCTAAAGAAGAGGATACTAAATAGTTTTAATTAAATTACTTTTCTAAGTAGTACTTTTTAGTCGTAAATGTGATATAGTCGTAGTTGGGTAGCCTACTCGCTTATCTAGCCTACTCGCTTATTATATACGTTATACTATATTATATAATTTCTTTTAAAAACGTAATCCCGTTAAGGTCGATCTTTTATACTTATAAAGCCGAAAAAAAACTATTATATACTCTTTTTTATTAAGAATTAGGAAACTCCTTATATATTCTTTTATATTTATAATATAGCTTATATTAAAAGATATTTAATTTTATAAAGTATATTTTTAAACTAATATTAATATACCGGGTTTTAATATTTATACTAGCCTAGCTATTTATAGTATTTATATTCTTACTCAGCCGGATTCCGTATAATTAAAAAGTATTATACTACTTTTTAAGTATATTTATATTAATTATAATAACTAGGGCGTTAAGAGGGCCTAAGAATCTATTAAGCCCTAGAGGGGGGGACTTATTAAGGGGTATTTTTGAAAAGTTTTACCCCGCTAGTTACTGATTATATACTATGGATAAATTATTCAAATAGTAATTTATATATTAATAAGTTTATTTAATAAGTTTATCTAATAAGTTTATTTAATAAATATATTTAGTAAATTTATTTAGTTTAAATAAAGAGTAGCTTTAGGTAATATTAAAAGTAATAAAGATAAAAAGAGTATTTATAAGTTTTAAAAAGTAATAAATATTAGCTTATTTAGCCCTTTTTTAAAAGAACCTTTATATTATTATTAAAGTTTAGAACCTTTATAGTTAAGGGCCGCTCCTAATTATTATAACTAATTATTATAACTAATTATTATAACTAATTATTATAACTAATTATTATAACTAATTATTATAACTAACTATTATAACTAACTATTATAGCCGACCTTTTTTAGTAACCTTCATAGCCGGCGCTACTATAAAGTAGCTTATGTATTCTAAATTAAATAGCGGATTTCGTATTAAAATTACTATATTACGTTAAGCGCGTACTTAGGATATATTATGTATATTATATAGTTAAAAGGTATACTATATTATATAATTTCTTTTAAAAGCGTGGTCTTGTTAAGGTCGATCTTTTATACTTATAAAGCCGGAAAAAAACTACTATATAACTTATATCTTAGGGTTATAACTCTTAAATAATACTTATAATTCTTAACCTATTCTTAAATATTTTATTAATATCTTATTAATAGAATTTCTTTTAAATTAGCTTAAGAGTCTTCGTAGTTCTTATATAACTTACTTTATAATTATTATAGTATTAGTAAAAGATCTCTATTTAAAAAGACTTTATTTAAAAAATAATAAGTCTCTTTTTTGAAAAATAGTATACCCTATTTATTAAGTAAATATACTCTTAGCTCGCTAGTTATAGTATAAACTCTTATTAATTATAATATATAAAAGTTATTTTTAGTTTATAATCCTTTAATAAGCTCCTTAACCTTTAGTAAAAAATAAAAATAAAAACTACTTTACTTTTTATAAGCTCTTTTATATAGTGGTTTTTTTCCGGCTTTATAAGTATAAAAAATCGACATTAACGGGATTACGCTTTTAAAAGAAATTATATAATATAGTATACTTTTTAACTATATAATATGCGTAATATATCCTAAGTACGCGCTTAATATAATATAGTAATTTTAATATAAAAACCGCTATTTAATTCGGGATAGGTAAGCTACTCTCTTTATTATATAGTAGTACTAGCTAGAAAAGTTAATAATAGAGGTCGGCTATAATAATTAGCTATAATAATTAGTTATAATAGTTAGTTATAATAGTTAAAGACGGCCTTTAACTATAGAAGTTCTAAACTTGAATAATAATATAGAGGTTTTTAAAAAAGAAAAGGGCTAAATAAGCTAATATTTACTACTTTTTAAAGCTCGTAAAGATTCTTTTTATCCTTATCGCTTCTAATATTACCTAAAGCTACTCTCTATTTAAACTAAATAAATTTACTAAATAAATTTACTAAATAAATCTACTAAATAAACCTATTAAATAAACTTATTAATATATAAACTACTACCTAGATAACTAGTTGAATAGCTAGTTAAGAAGTTAGCTAGTTAAAATACTACTTTAATAAGAACTTTTTAATATATAGTTAGTAATTAGCGTGGTTGTGAACTTTGCAGGAGGGAAAGTTGAAAAGTTGGAAAATCTAAAAAAATAGTCTAGCGAGACAGTGTGAGTGTCCACTAATACCGTGTATTAATACTGTATAAATGATACCGAGAACCGCCCGAGCAGCCAGCAAAGGCAGAATATATAAATAAATAGAATATACTATCGTGGTTATGAACTTTATAAGAGGGAAAGTTAAAAAGTTAGAAAATTTAAAAAATAGTTTAGCGAGATAGTTTAAGTATTTACTAATACCGTGTATTAATACTATGTAAATAATACTGAGAACCGCCCGAGTAGCTAGTAAAGGTAGAATATATAAATAAATAGAATATACTATTTTAATATAATAACCCTAGCTTTATTTAGCTCTTTTTTATTTATACCGGACCGTTATTAAGCGTTCGCTAATAACTCTCTTATTTTTTTACCTCGAGTTATTATAATAATAATTATTATTATTAAAATAGGGTGGGGCGATTAGTCCTAGTAGTTTTTTTTTAAAGCTAATTAAGTATAGGGATTTACGGGAGACCTAATTAGAGGAAAATATAAAGAGAAGGGCCCCGATTAGGGAGAGGAGCTCAGTAGCGCGGATTTTTATTTTAAAAATATATATACTTTTTTAAAATCGAACTAAAGCCTTTTTAATAATTTATTTTTAAATACGATAATATAAAATAATTAAAAACTCTACCCTTTTAATCTAACTAATATTACCCTCTTTTTTTAGTTATAACTCCGTTAATTAAGGCCGTATTAACCCGATCGAAAGAGGTATTTTATATTATTTTTATAAGTATTAATAGTTCTTCTAAAGCACCGTACTACGAGAGTCCCTTATACCCTATACCTTTTTATTACTTTATTAATACGCCCTATAATACGTTATTAATATAAGAAAGAGCATTTTTTATTTTTAAAACTAGCTAATATCTAGCTAGGATCGTAAAGAGAGGCCTTAATTATTTAAATATATACTTTAATAATATTATTTTTTCTAAACTAATTACTCTTTATTAAATATTAAATAGTAGTTCGCTAATAAAACGTAGTTTCTAAGCTAGTATAAAGAGAACGTCTTTATAAAATACTTCCTTTTTTATATAGTCTAGCTTTTTGAATAGACTATTCGCTAGGTTTATTTTCTTTAGTTAGTATTCTAAATTAAAATTAAATACTAATAGCTTATATACTTATTTTATAAGCCTTTTTTAAACGTCTTATATTAGTATACTAATTACTCCCTTAAATATTTAATAATCCGTTAAGATTATAAACTTTTATAAACAGCCCTAAAAATAATAAGCCTAATATTCTAACCCTTTTATTATAATAAGTAGTTTTTATTAGCCCATAGCTCATTACTACTCTATATTTAAGAGTTTTTATAACTAATAAGTAACGGGTTACTATTCTCTATTAACTTATTATTTATTTATATATTCTACCTTTACTAGCTACTCGGGCGGTTCTTAATATTATTTATATAGTATTAATATATAGTATTAGTAAATACTTATATTATTTTACTAAACTATTTCTTTAGATTTTTTAACTTTTCAACTTTCCCTCTTATAAAGTTTATAATTATAAATTATTAACGGCGATATTAATATTAAGTACCTAACGCTACTACTTTATAAGCCCGCGTACCTAGCTAAGTTAGCTACCCTTCTAAGTAATAGTAGCTTATAATAGTATAGTATTAGAGATACCCTCGTTACTATTATTAAGAATAATATCGACCTCTATAAGCACGATATTTACCCTAAATCTTATATACTTTTAACTTTAACTTTTATATATATATATATTTATTACCTTGTTTTTTTTATTAAAATTAAAAACGCTACTTCCCTTGCTATTTACTAATATTATACTATTACTATTACTATTACTATCTAACTATGTACTTTAAGTATACTTTATTAAAATACTAAGACGCTAACTCGTTAACCCTTAGGGCTTTTTCAATAATTAGAAGTTCGATCTTATAAGTATTATACTAAACGACCCCGAGCTATAAAAAGACCGCTTTAATAAATACTATATTTATAATATCGATTTATAAAAAATAGATAAATATATTCTAATAAGCGTCGCCTTTATTAGCACCTTTTTAATATAATAAAGTAGTATAAATAAGCCTAGACTTAATAATATAATTAAGAACTTAAAAAAAGTATAAGCGAGCTTATTAAATAAGAATATTAGAGAGAGATTATTATTAAATAAGATAAGGGGAGAAAGTAAGGGGTAGTATTTAGTTATTAAGAAGGTAATTAGTATATTATAATAGTAAGGTTATTAGTATTTAGTAACGGCTATAGCTAGCTATAGTTAGTTATAAAGTTTTACTAAAGTACGTAATAAAGATACTTAATATTAACCCTAATAGACTAGCTTGCTTATAAAGGCGAAGATAGCCCTTAATAAGGCGGACCGGACCCTAAAGGGATTAACTTATTATAATAAGATTATTATAATAGCTTTAACTAAAGTATTAGTTTTTATTTATATAATACGTTAAGGGTTCTAGTATATAAATACGGTTACTAAAATAAAAGCGGCCTTTAGTTAATTAAATACCTTATTTACTTCTTTAGTTTATTAAATTTCTTTTACTTACCCCTTTTTTATTTTTAGTAGTATTATTATTTTCTTTTAATTTTATATTCTACTTTTACTAGCTACTCGGGCGGTTCTTAGTATTATTTATATAGTATTAATATATAATATTAATAAATACTTATACTATCTCGCTGAACTATTTTTTTTTAATTTTTCTAATATTTTAACTTTCCCTCTTATAAAGTTTATAAATATAGATTATTAATAGCGATATTAAGCGCCCGATGCTATTACTTTATAAACTACTTACTTAGCTAAGATTACTACTCTCTAAATAATCAAAGCTTATAATAATATAATATTAAAAATACCCTCGTTATCGTTATTAAGAATAATATTAAACTTACTAATATATACTTCTAACTTTAACTCCTATATATATATATTCGTTACCTCGTTTTTTTATTAAAGTTAAAAACGCTACTTTTTTTACTATTTATTATTATTATACTATTACTATTATTATTACTATCTAACTATTTACCTTAAGTATACTTTATTAAAATACTAAGACGCTACTAATAGCTCCTTAACCCTTAGGGCTTTTTTAATAATAAGAAGTTCGATTTTATAAGTATTATACTCCCCCTAATAGAGTAATCCGCCGGGGCCGTACTATGTATTACGTATTAAGAAAAACTAGGTATATTATGCTCTATACTTAATTACTAATTAAAATAGCTCCTAATCTTTTACTACCTATTTAAAAAGCGAGCTATACCTACTTTAATATATATAAAACCTCTTAATACTAGCCCGTATAAGCGGCTAAATCCCGTATTATATACTCCTTTTTCCCTTTAGGGTCCGGTCCGCCTCATTGGGGGCCATCTTCGCCTTTACGAGTAAGCTAGTCTATTAGGGTTAATATTGAGTGTCTTTATTACGTACTTTAATAAAACTTTATAACTAACTATAGCTAGCTATAGCTATTACTAATTATTAATATAGCTTATCCTGTTACTAACGACGTAATATATTAATAGCTTTTTAAATAGTTAAAACCTACCTCTTATTTTCTAACTTATTTAATAACTCTAAAATATCCTTTTTAATCTCTCTAAACCTCTTATTTTACTATTATAATACTAAAATATTAATTATACTTTATAATTAATTAAATATTTTATTAAAACTATATTATATAAGTTAGGCGCTAATAATAGTAATACTTATATTAATATACGTATTTTAGATTTTTAAGTTAATAATATCTAATCCGTATTCCTTAAGACGACCTTACTATAATTCGGGGTCCTCTAGTATAATACTTATAAGATCGAACTTCTAGCCCTTAAGGCATCCCTAGGGGTTAATAATAACTAGGCATCTTAGTATTTCGATAGTATATATTTAAGATAATTTAATAATAATAATAATAAGGTAATAGTAATAAATAGTAAGGGAAGCGTTTTTTAACTTTAATAAAAGAAACGAGGTAACGAATATATATATATATATAAATTAAAGTTAAAATAGGGTAAATATCGTAAGGTTAATATTATTCTTAACGACGGCGACGAGGATATTTTTAATACTACTATTATAAGCTATAATTACCTAGAGGGCAGTAAACTTAGCTAAGTAGGTAGCTTATAAAGTAGTAGCGTCGGGCGCTTAATATTACTGTTAATAATCCGTAGTTATAAACTTTATAAGAGGAAAAGTTAAAAAGGTAAAAAATCTAAAAAAAAAAAATATTTATTAAGACAGTAGGAGTATCTATTAATACTATATATTAATACCGTATAAATAATACTAAGAACCGCCCGAGCAGCTAGCAAAGGCAAAATAAAAAAAAAAAACAAATATACTCCTTTTTATTAAGGATTAGGGAACCCCTTATATATTCTTTTATATTTATAATATAGCCCGTATTAAAAAGATTTCTAACTCTATAAAATATAATTTCTAAATTAATATTAATATATTAGATCTTAACGTACGTATTAACTTAGTTATTTATAGTATTTATACTATTACTTAGCTAAATTCCGTATTATTAAAAAGTACTACGCTAGTCCTTAAGTATACTTATATTAGCTATAATAGTTAGGGCGTTAAGGGGGCCTAAGAATTCATTAAGCCCCAGAGGGGGGGACCTATTAAGGGGTATTTTTAGAGAGTCCTAGCCCGCTAGTTACTAACTATATACTAAAAATAGAGTAGGTTCTTAATAAGTAATAGTTTATATATTAATAAATACGTTTAATAAGTTTATTTAATAGGCTTATTTAGTAAATTTATTTAGTTTAAACAGAGCTTTAGGTAATATTAAAAATAATAAGGATAAGGAAAATCTTTACGAGCTATAGTACGGTAAAGTAGCTAAATATTAGCCCTTTTAGCCCTTTCTTTAAAAACCTCTACGTGGCTATTAAAGTTTAGAACCTCTACGGTTAAAAAAGGCCACTTCTAACTATTATAGCCGACTATTATAGCTAACTATTATAGCTAACCTTTATTATTAATCTTTTTAGCTAGCGCTACTACGTAATAAAAAGGGTAACTTACTTATCCCAAATTAAATAGCGGTTTTCGTATTAAAATTACTATATTATATTAAGCGCGTATTTAGGATATATTACGTATATTATATAGTTAAGAAGTATGCTATATTATATAATTCTCTTTAAAAGCGTAATCCCGTTAAGGTCGATCTTTTATACTTATAAAACTAAAAACAAAAAACCACTATATAAGTATTATACTAAATAACCCCGAGCTATAAAAAGACTACTTTAATAAATATTATATTCGTAATATTAATTCATAAAAAATAAATAAATATATTATAATAAGTTTTACCCTTATTAGCGTCTTTTTAATATAATAAAATAGTATAAATAAGCCTAGAATTAATAATATAATTAAAAACTTAAAAAGAGTATAAGCGAGCGTATTAAATAAGAATATTAAAAAGAGGTTATTATTAAATAAAATAAAAAAAGAAAGTAAAGAGTAGTATTTAGCTATTAAAAAGGCGATTAATATATTATAGTAGTGGGGTTATTAATATTTTAAGTTTAGTTAGTATTAATAACTACTTAGTAATAGCTACGGCCGGCTATAGTTAATTATAAAGTTTTATTAAAGTACGTAATAAAAATACTTAATATTAACCCTAATAAACTAACTTATTTATAAAAGCAAAGATGGCCCCTAATAAGGCGGACCGGACCCCAAAGGAGTAGTACTATTATTAGTTTAACGATACCTAAGTATTTAGTAATAAACTTCTAATAAAAGTTATAAAACTCTAAAAAATACTTAAATATCCTTAATAAACTCTAGCGCTTTTTAATTAGCGATCGTTCGTACTTATAATAGGTTAATTTCAATTCCTTTTAATATAATAATAGAGTTTAGGAATTCGACCCCTTTTTAATAAAATAAGTACTTTAATAGTTTAATAAAAAGCCCGTATAATTATAAATATTAAAGGATTTTTTTAATATTCTCTATATACTACTCCCTTATTATTAAATAAATTATTAAATCGTTTATATATACTATATAATAAGTATTTAATAAGTCGGCCAGCGTTTAGTAAATATACGCTTAGAACGTTATAAGTATATTTATTAGTTTAAAAAGTATAATAATATACTTAAAATAACCCCCCTGACGGAGCAATCCGCTAGGGCCGTACCGTGTATTATATATCAAAGAAAACTGGGTATATTATGCTATATACCTAATTATTAATTAAGATAGTAGTTAACTAACTCGGCCGTTATTTCCCTTTTATTAAAAATAGCTCCCGACTTTCTACTACCCGTCTAGAGAGCGAGCTATACCTACTCTAATATATATAAGACCTCTTAGTACTAACCCGCGTAAATAACTAGATTTTATATTATATACTCTTTTTTATCGAGGGTTAAGAAGCCTCTTATATATTTTTTTATATTTATATCATAGCTTATATTAAAAAGATTTTTAATTTTATAAAGGATAATTTCTAAGTTAACGTCGATATATTAAATTTTAACTTCTATATTAGCCTAACTATTTATAATATTTATATTATTACTTAGCTAGATTTTATATTATTAAAAAGTATTATACTACTCTTTAAGTATACTTATATTAGTTATAATGACTAGGGCGTCGAGGGGGCCTAAGAATTTATTAAGCCCTAAAAGAGGGGACTTATTAAGGAGTATTTTTAGTAAAATAGGTTCTTAATAAGTAATAGTTTATATATTAATATATTTATTTAATAAGTTCGTTTAATAAGTTTATTTAATAAATTTATTTAGTTTAAATAAAGAGTAGCTTTAAATAATATTAAAAATAAGAAGAATAAAAAGAATTTTTATAAGCTCTAGTACGAGTAACTAAATATTAGCCCTTTTAGCCCTTTTTTTAAAAACCTCTATATCGCCATTAAAGTTTAGAACCTCTATAATTAAGGGCTATTTTTAATTTTTATAACTAACTTCTACCGTTAACCTTTCTAGCCGGCGCTACTACTACTTATCCCGAATTATATAGCGGTTTTTATATTAAAATTATTATATTACGTTAAGTACGTACTTAGGGTATATTATACGTATTATATAGTTAAAAAGTGTATTATATTATATAATTTCCTTTAAAAACGTAATCTTATTAAGGTTAATCTTTTATACTTATAAAGCTAGAAAAAAAACCACTATATACTTAAAATAACCGTATCAATTTCAAAACACTATTTTTTATTAGTCTTTTTTCTTAATTTAAATATAGTAATAAGTATTTTTAATATTTATTTTTAAGATTTATTTAATTTTACGAAGCCTATTTAAAAACTTATTAATAAGTAGTAATAAGTATCGATTTTTTATAATTACTTTATTTAGTTTATAGTAATTTATATAGAGACGTAACGTACTATTACTTTTAAATATAAAAAGGATTAGCCCCCCGACGGAGTAATCTACCGGGGCCGTACTATATATTACGTATTAGGGAAAACTAGGTATATTGCGCTCTATACCTAACTACTAATTAAAACTCTTAACTTTTTATTACTCATTTATAAAGCGAGCTTTATTTATTTTAATATGCATAAGATCTCTTAGTACTAGTTTATATAAATAGCTAAGTTTAGTATAATCCTTTTTTTTATATAAGTATTATTATTACCTAGGGGGTCCTATAAGAGCTATTTAAAATACTAGCTTATTACTCTAATTATATATACCTCTAGCCCATTTATTATAATTATAATAACTAGGCTAGCGTTAATATACTAGATCTTAGTATTTGTACTAGCCCGGTTATTTATAGTATTTATAATATTACCTAGCTAAATTTCGTATTATTAAAAAGTACTTTACTACTCCTCGGGCGTGCCTACGTTAGCTACGATAGCTATAGCGTCGAGCTAGCCAAGGGCGCCTAGCCCGAGAGGAGTAGACTCATTAACGGGCATTATTAGTATCCCTATCACAGGGATATTAGTCGATTAGTTCGAACCGTAGGTTAACGAAGTAGGTTAATTAAACTATTCTAATATACTATATAAGATATAAAAAGGAGGTTCTAATTATAAGTTAGGTAGTTTATAATAATTATAAATAAGGCCCCTTATTAACCCTTATATAGCCTCGGCCGTATACCGAGGTTAAATTAGATTTTTAATCCGATATTAACATTCTCTTTTTTTATTAATCTAATTATTATTTTTATTACTACCGCTACTATTATAATTAGAGGTTTAATTCGACCTTAGGCTTATTTATTAAGTCGTCTCTTTTTATTCCTTTTTTTTACTTTTTTTATATAACTTATCCTTTTATTTATACTATTACCTTTTTCTTATTAATAAATTACTCTAATCCCTTATTAAATACCGCTTTTATAAAAATATTAGCGAGGTTATTATTATTATTAATTTAATAAATCTTAAAGATCTTTTATTATTCGTACGACTACTTAAGGGCTATAATATCTATTATAAGCCTCTTTTTTTTTATAATACCTAGCTTAACGAAGTACTTATATAACGAGTACGAATTAATATAAACGATTATAAAGATTAGAAAAAGGTTAAGTTAATTTATAATCTTTTTAAATATAGTTAAAATTATATAGGTAAGGTTAACGCTATTAATTATATTATAAACTTTAAATACGAGTACGCTACGTATTATTTATTTACTTTTTATTAACGAATAGTAAATAATATTATCCTAAATCGTAAATTCGTTCTTACTAAGCTTCTTATTAATAAGAATAATAATATATCCTAATTATAAAGTTAGGTCGTTATTATTTATAAATAATTTATTAATAAATTCGTAAAGCCTTATTAAAGTAAGCTTAATAAGCTAATAAATAAGACCTTGGTTACGGTATTCTTACTACTACTATAGTCGTTAATTAAGAGTATTAAAATCGCTCTTTATAGGCTTTATAACTTATATAGCTCTAGTATAATTAAAAGTAGCCTCGGGTTAATAAATACTTATAATATATACCCCTCGGGCGAGCTTAGCCCTATATTACTTCTTATAATTAGGGGATTTTTAGTTAATAAGAGTAATTCTTTTACTTTATCCCTTTTATTAAAATACTATATTATCCTCTTTAATTATTAAAATCCCTCTATTAAATATTAATAAGGATTTTAGTATTAAAATCTTTTTTAGTTTAGCTATAAATTTAGTTTTATAAAACTCCTTATCCTCCTTCTTTATAAACTCGATATTTAATAAACTTAGGGTATTATTTATTTATATTTTAATAATATTAAAGGGGTCGTTTACGTATATAGAGATTAAGAAGTAGGGATCGTATATTAATATAACTATTAATAATTAGTTAATATAGAAGTCGTAGTACGTTACTTATTAATAAATACCCGATTTAATAAGGCTATATAACGGCTTAAGTACTTTAATAATCGTACTTTCTAAGTACTTATTAATTATTTTTTTTAAGAAGTAGGTAAAGATCTTCTTTATAAGCCTAGTTACTAATTAAGTATACGCTTACGTAATATTACGATTCTAGATTTAGTATCCTTTTTATTATAGCGATACTATTAATACTATTATAAGGCGCTAGTTATAGTATTAAACTATAGGTAATTAAGTAAGTAGCGTCGCTTTTTTAACGTTACCGTACCCTTATATAACGTACTTCGATTTTTTATATAGTTATAAGGTACCCTTCTCTTTTATTTTTTAAACTATACGTAATTTATTAATATATAAATTTACGTATTTAACTAGATCGTAGAGGATAAATTAATAAACCCCTCGATTATATAGTATCTCTACTTTTACTAAGTTTAATCTTTCGAAAGGTCTCTTAGCCGTTATAATTATATTATCTTTTTATAATTAGGTTATAAGTACGAAATTAGCCTTCTTTTTTACTATATAAAATATACTAATTATAGTATTATTAATAATAAATTATTAAAATAGTGCCTTTTATCTAGGTTTTTTTATACGTCTTAGTAGTATAAGTATTACCTCTTTTTTATTATTATTATCTATTTATTTTATTATAATAATTTTATTAAAAATAATCTTTTATTCCTCTTTATATTACTAAGGGGATTCCCCTAGCTCTTTTTTTTTATTAAGCTAATATCTCCTTATTAAAATCGGTATAGTACGGCCGTACTATTATAATTAATACTTTAAGTAATTAGTCTCGGCATTTAATAATAATATATAAACGTTCGTTAACTAAGATTAATTTATATAAGCCTAACTACTATTTAATAACTTCCTTTTATATTTTAATATTTGAATTTAATAATATATTAAGGTTAGGGCTTATATCTAGCTTATTACGAGTAATAATAGCTTTATTAATCTAGCGCTTTATATTCGTCTCTTAGAGTACCTTTATTACCTTATTAATTACCTAAGTTCGCTAGGCTACGTCTAGTAATAATAGCGAGGCTATTATCGTCCTCGGGTATACTCTAAATATAAAAAGTATTAAAACTAGTCCCTTTGGGCCTATAGTATCGTTATAGTACTTAAATACTATTTAAAAATACTTTTATCCGTAATATCGGGGTACTCGTTACGGATAATTTTAAACACTCTTTTTAATTATTAATAAGCTCTTTTTACTTTATTAATACTATAATATACTTTAATAAGTACGATTTTTAGTTATATACTATATATAATAGTATTATTTTTAAACTCCGCTAATTTAAAGCTCGTTTTTATATTAGTCTTAATCTTATTTAGTAACCCCTAGTATATATCGATCTACGCTCTTTTTAATATTAATTCAATAGTCTTAGTAAATAAGTCCTTAAGGAATTAGCCTTATTAAAATAATATAGCTTTATTAATAATATATAGTACTAAGAAATTATTTAAGTAAAAAATATTAATAACGATCTCTTAGTTAAAGTTAAGCTTATTATATAATTTAAACTTAAATTTGCGCGGGCTCTGGGCGTTTATTTAGTACTAATAATATATTTTTATTAAGTACTTTAGAGCTCTTATTTTTATATTATTCCCTAATTACTTAAAGAGGTTATATAACTTTATAACTAATAAGTAACTAAAGCGCTTATATAATTATTTAAGCTCTCTTTTTATAAAATAGTTAATAAATTTAATATTTAATTCGAGCTTTATAAACATATACCCCTATTACCTTTTAGTAAGTATAGACTACTTACCGTTTAATAGTTTATCTCTCGTATTATTAAATATAATACTTAACTAGTTTATATCCTTTAGGTATAATAAAAATAGTATATTAATAAGTAGGATATAAAAGACTATCGTACCTAAGTATATATTAACTTTTATTATACCTAGGGCGTATATTTCTTTACCTAGGCCGAAGCTAATCCTTATAATACTTATTATTAATATATTTAATATAACTAGGGATATTTTTTAGAGTACGTAAAACTACTCCTTATTTCTAATTAATTATTATAATACCCTTATATCCGGGATAATTTTTTAAAAAATATTTAAGCCGTATCGTTTATTAGCGTAGAATATTTATATAAGCTTAGTATTCGAATAATTTAGAGAGTATAAAAAAGACCTCTCTAAGTACCCCTAGAATCGCTCAGTACCCTATTTCTTTTTAAGTATCGAAAGAAGTATTAATTCTTTTTTTAAATATTAATAAAATAGGGTTCGGTACTATTAAATTCGTTTATTTATTTATATTTATTATTTAAAGGATCTTCTCTTACTATTTATAAATAAAAGCCTTCTTATTAAGAGCTTTTATTACTTTTTATTTATTAAGCTTTATATATCCTCTAGAGGCTAACGGGGCGAAAAAGGAGTAATTAATCTCGTTAGTTTTATTAAAATCTACTTCGTTAGTATACAGGGTAAGATCTTTCTTATTTTCTAAATTTCTTATTATATATAAATCCTCTAGGCCGCTAGTTATACTTTCGAATCTACCCTTATATATAATAAAGAATTAGTTAAATTAACGAGGGCTAGTTTTACTATTTACTACTCTTAACTTCTTATATTACTTATATAATTTAGTACGCTCTTTTTTAAAGTAATTACTTAACTAATAGCTACTTTTTTTATATATAAAATACTTCCCCTTCCGTTACCCTTATCCTAACTTTAACTAGTAGCTAGTTAAGGAGTCTGTTCCTCTAGCTTAGTAATTACTATACTTAGCGTCTCTTTCTTTATTTTTATATATACGGTCGACTTAGTATTATTAATAAAAGCTATTATATAATTATAAGTATATTTATCGGGGTATTTTTACTTTAATATTAAAGCTAAACCTTAGCTTTAAGTAGAGGGTTTCGTAATATTTAAGTAGTTAGTATAAAGTTATTTTTATTTTTAAGACTTTTTAAATAGTAATATAAAAATACTTAACCTTTTACTTATTTATCCTCTTATTTAGCTACGTTTTTACTAGCTTCTTAATTTAATTAATAAGTTCTTTAAAAATCTCTAGCTTCGACTTTTTTTTTATCGTTCTAGTTATAGACCTAAATAATAATACCCTTAGCTTAAATAGGAGCTTTAAACTCCTATTTTAGGTCTTAAAGCGACTTTAAATTACGTTAACTACGCTTAAAAAGTTAGTTCGGTTTATAGTACGTACTATTTTATAATAATAATCCGTAGCCTTATTAGTTAGTACGACGTTAATTACTAAGTAGTATTATTACTTTTAAATTCCGACTTTTTTATAGTACTTATAAAAAATTATAAAGGTTTTTTATAAAACCTCGTATTTCTTTTTTAAGTATAATTTCTTTTTAAAAAGGACTTTTATAAGGTTAGTAAATTACTTTATAATAACGACTATTAGGTCGGTCTCTTTACGTATCCCTTACGTATTAACGTAGTTATATTAGCTCTACGTAGTTAATTATATACCTCTCTAATTAATAAATAATAAGCTATATATTAATAATATTACTAAGCTAGTTACTAAGATTAGTAAGATTATTAGTAATTACTACTCTTATATAGTCTCTATAACTCTTACCGTAGTGGGCGCTAATATATTATTATTAGTAATTTTTAGTAAAAATTCTAGTTAATTTACCCTTTTACTAAAGTCGTCGTATTTTATTATTACTTAGTCGACTTAATTCTAATCCTATAACGTAAATTCGTTAGTAACGACTATAATAATAAGCGTTTTATAAGCTCTTTATCCTACTACCTAGGCTAATAAAATACTTTAATAATAAAGGAATTCAATAACCTTTTTTATTACGTTCGGATTAGCGCTTATAAACTACTCGTCCTTTTAGTTACTTAGGTCGTTAATAATTTTATAAAATAGGAGTTACTCCTCGAGCCCCTTCTAAGTATAAATTTTTATAAAATAGACTAATACTATATTAATTTACTTACTATTAGGGTTATTAAAATCTCTATATACTTACTTTTCTTAGTATTTTAATTAGATTTCTATTTATTTATATAGTATAAGAATTCCTCTTTTTTAGTTATAGACTAACTTACTCCTCGTTATTCCCTAACTCGTACTTCGATTTATAATAACTAACGTATTTAATTTTAATAGGGTCGTTTTAGAGCTACTTATTAGCCTCGGTAATAGCGTACTATTATTAGTCGCTAGATTTATTAAGGTCTAGGACCTTCCCGCTTCCTCTCGTCTCCTCGTGCCGAGCCTTGTTATTATTTATTTTTAGTTCTCTTAGTTAGATACTATTTTAGTAGTCTTTTTTTAGTTATTTAATCAATTAATATTAAAAGTAAATTTATAAGTAACTTATTAACGTCTCGATTATGTAGCGTTTCGTTTTAAATTAAAAAAACCTAAGAGGTATATACGTTCGTTAAATAAATTATTATTAAGTAGTAATCTATTTTTTATTTTTTTAAAATTAGTAATTTTCGTATTAAGAGCTAGTAATATAAAAAAAGAGCTTTTTAATAGCCTTTTAAAGTATTCTTTTTTTATTATAATAATCGTAACTTTAGTAAGAGGCTACGAGAGGATTTTCTTAGGGGTAATAGCCTCCTTATTAAGCTAATTTCTAGTACTTATACTATTTATAATTTATAAATTATAATTATTATAATTTCTAAATCTCTTCTTTTTATATTATACTATTCTTTTTACTATATTCTTAAGTAATATCTGGGGAGATAGTTAAAAGGGTTATAAGGAGATTATTTAGATTGCGGGTTTTAAAGTTATATCTATAAGCCCCTTATTATAATAAACCTTTTTATATACTATAGATTTCTTAATCTCATAATACTTACGCCTCTTAGTACCCCTAATAAGTATATTATACTTAAGGATCCTTATCCCTCGATTACGTAGTACTCTTTTATATTATACTTTTTAAGCTCGTTTATTATACTAATTAGTTAAGTAAGTAGTTACGTAAATAATTCTTTTTATTAATTAATTAATCGATTTTATTAATTTTTAATTATAAGCTAGCCGTGGGTAAATTAATTAATAAGGAAGGATTATATAAAGTTAATAACGGTAGCTCGGTTATTTTAATATTTTTATTAATTATTAGGGGTTATTTTAATATAATAAACGTCGGCCTTTTGTAAGTAGTTAAGGGCTACGATTCCTCTATTTTATTCTATTATAGAGATCCCGCGTCTTATTACTTACTTTTTATAAAATTAGGTAGTACGATTCTCTTATTACGTTCTATTTAAAAAGGTTATCTTTTTTATACTAAATACCTTACTAATTTACGATAATAAAAATAAATTACTAATTAGTATTAGTATCCCTATTATAGAGATATTAATTAACTAGTTCGAACTATAAGTTAATAAAGTAGGTTAATTAAACTATTTTAATGTACTACGTAAGGTATAAAAGGGAGGTTCTAACTATAAGTTAAGTAATTTATAGTAATTATAAATAATACCCCTCGTTAGCCCCTGCGCAGCCTCGGCCGTAAGCCGAGGTCGAATCAGACTTCTAATCCGATAGGCATCTTTAGAGTAGTAGTTTATATATTAACAGGTTTATTTAGTAAATTTATTTAATAAATTTATCTAGTTTAAATAGAGAGTAGCTTTAGGGAATATCAAAAGCGATAAAAATAAAAAGAATTTTCACGAGCTCTAGTACGAAGAGTAGTAAATATTAGCCTATTTAGCCCTTTTTTTAAAAACCTTTACGTTACTATTAAAGTTTAGAACCTCTATAGTTAAGGGCCGCCTCTAACTATTATAACTAACTATTACGGCTAACTATTATAACCGACCTCTATTATTAACCTCTATTATTAACCTTTTTAGCTAGCGTTACTACGTAAGTATATTACTTAGCCTATCGTTAGTAAGTAGTAAGGTAGCTTACTTATCTTAAATTAAATAGCGGCTTTTATATTAAAATTACTATATTATATTAAGCGCGTGCTTAGGATATATTGCGCGTATTATATAATTAAAAAGTGTACTATATTATATAATTTCCTTTAAAAGCGTGATCCCGTTAAGGTCGATCTTTTATACTTATAAAGCCGGAAAAAAACCACTATATAAAAGGGATTAGTATCCCGGCCTCGCTAATTAAAAATATAATATAACTATTTATTAAGTTCTTAGTAATATATATATATAAAGCTTATTAAGTTATTTCTTATTTAATAAATAAATAGGGCTATATAGTAGTTTAGTATTTAGAATTAAGTTAATTAAGTATTTTACCTTACTATATAACTACGGTCCCTTTATTAACTTTTTATTAAACGTTTTTATTTCGAATTAAAGCTTAGGTAATAAACCTTTATATAGTTCGGTCTTTATTATCCTTATAATACTTTTTATAATAATTATATTTAATATATACGCCCTCTTACGATTTTTAATAATATTATAAACTATTACTTTTAATTTAGTAATAAAAATAAGTTCGTACGACTATATATTCGTTATAATATCGATACGAATACCCTCTTAACTTGTTAATTATTATAATAATAAAAAGTTTACTATTTTTTTATTTTTCTTAACTATATTAAATAGTTATTGAATCTTCCTTAGCTACTTATAATAGTTAATAAAGAAGAGCGTTAATTAATAAATTTTTCCTTAGCTTATAGTTTTATTTTAAAAGTCCCTTAATAAAAGAGCTAAAGTAGTAACTAGGGTTAACCCTAAGTAGGTTATAAGCCTAGTATTAATAATATTTATCTTGGAATATATATTTATATTAATTTTTATTAGCTTTTTAATAACCCCTTATAAAACTATTACTTTACTTTTTATAATTATTTTTATTAATACCCTCTTTATACTTAGTATAAGTACGTTAAGTATATTACTTATACTTATTCGTTTTTTAATAAGTTAATCTCTATAACTCTTAGCTTAATAACGACTTATTAAATAGTTACTAACGTTATTTTTAATTAAAAGTACGTTAGCTTATTATTACCCTTACTTCTTAACTTATTTTTCTAGTACTTATTAAATATATAGCCCGTTTTATTATACGTAAAGTACTTAATATTACTATTATAACGTTTTTATAATAGCTTAGTATAAGTACTTTTATTTTATAGTTTTTATAACACTATTTTAAGTAATTTTTTAAAACTTAGTTTTTTAAAACTCTCTTTATTCTTTTTTTCTAAAAAGGAGATATTTAATACGGTTATTTAAATAACGAGTATAACCTCTTTTTACTATTCTTTTATAACTAGTTATTACTTTTTTATTAATTTAGTAACTATAATTTATTAGTTTTATATACTATATTATATACTTTTTTAATTAAGATTTTATCTAGCACGTATAGCTATATTGAGGTAATACGGGATATTCTTATAAAAGAATATAAAAAGTAAATATTCATATAGAAGTAAGAATATATAAATATAGGGGTAATAAGCGTATATAAAAGAGGTTTTTATAATAAAGAGAGTAATATAGTTAAATTGCTATGTGAGAAGTTACTTATTTAACGAAAGGTTTAAGTAAGTAAATACACGCCTATATATAAGTATAAAAACCTCTTACTAGTGTATTCTATCGCTTATTAAATATAATATAATTAATAAGCGTATACGTAAGTAAATGCGTAATCGTAGTACGTAATTCCGTCTCGAGAAGATTCTAGCTTATATAGTTTCCTTCTAGTGCTTTCCGCTACTCACGTAAGCTTATATAAGCAGTATTGCTTATATAATCAATACCTATAATAATCTACAAAAAACGTAGATTCTTACAGTATATTTTCTGCTTACGTAACATTGATAATAAGGCGAATAATAAGACAAATAAATTTACCTTCGTGATATTTTATAATAAATTAAGTCGTTTTATAATTAAAATAGTAGTTTAAAAAAGAATTAGTATACTTTTATTTTTAAATTATCTATATTTTTTATACTTAAGTTATAATAAATTACTAACTATTTAATAAAGAACTAAGTAAGGATTTAGTCCTTTTTTAGCCTTTTTATTCTTAGTTTTTTATAATACTCCCGTTTTTAAGTCTTAGGGTCTATGTACTATTAGTAAACGAACGCTAAAAAGTCGCCCTAAGAGAGGGGGTTTTAAAAGCTCTTTTTATAATTATATTATTATATTTATAATAATAAAAATAACTTAAATAAAGCCTATTTAATATACTACTTTATAATACTTCTTATATAAAAATTATTACTTACTTCTATAATAATAATCTAATTTACTACTTAAGTACTTATAAACTCTTCTCTAATTAGTTTATAATTATAAAAAAAAGGTTTTTTATATTTTTATTAATCTAAACGCGTTACTAGCCGCTTAGTAAGTTATTAAACGAGCTCTTTATGTTAATACCGTTTTTAGTTTCGGTTTTTAATTATTATTTTTATTATTTTATAAAAATAAGTTGTTATTAAATTTATAAAGTTTACTAAATTAACTATTTTAACATTACTTACGCCTTTATATATACTTAGACCTTATATATTTAATAATTAGTTATTAATAAACGCCCCGCTTATAATAAATAAGGTTTATAGAGTATTAATAAAATAACTAGCTTATAAAAATAATCTATTCTAATTATTTCCTTTATCTAGCTCTTTTATAAATATCAATATTTAAATAAAGCTTATTTTATAATAAGCTCGTTATTTTAAGTAAAATAGGGTTAAGTAATCGACTCTAAATAGCTATAGCTCGTTAGTACTAATAGCTCTTTATTAATAACTAAGTATCGCTTTATTAACGTTTTATTTATTTTTATGATTTATTATTATTTATACTAATTATTTTATAAATATAGAAGTTTTAAAATTATAAACAATTAGGCTATAAGTACTTAATTAATAAAGCTATAATATAAATATAAGTATATTATAAGACTAAAACTTATAAAGTCCTTTATATAAGCTCTATTTTATAAAAAGTTCTTTTTTAATATAATTTATATACTAGTTACTAACTTATTAGCGTCCTATTACTATACGCATCCTAAATCTATTACATATCCCTATAATAAAAATACTAATAGTTAGCAAAAACACTTTAAATTCAAGCGATTACACACCACTAACGAAGTTAAAAACTAAGATAGCGACTAAAAAAAAGGCCACCTTTAGTTCAAGCTCTAGCCACCTGTTTATACCTAGTAATGGGCGGATAAGGTAGTGCCCCGGACGCACGAGCTTCTAAGCATGTCACTATATATGTTTACTCTCTCATTTCGTTGCCCGATGGAGGTCAGAAACACATCTTCTGTGCCTCCTAGTCAGCACAACTACAAACAATCTTGCTCTTGCTCATGATAAGAATCTGGGGCATTTGGTGACTGCGGGAAGATGTCTCACACAACATTTTCGGGAGATATCAGGCACCACGATGTAGACAGCCACTACTGCTACAGACCTTGATGAGCCATGTGGGCCAAATCCCGAAAGGCGGCAAGTATGCGAATGCGACAAAGGCAATAAGATGGCCGTGACAACCTCGAGACTGAACCCCGACAACTTTGACCCTCACCTTTACGTCAGGTAGCTCCAAGAACGTAGGCATCAGCTGGTACCCAAACTGGAATGGAAAAAACGATACATGGAAAGGAAGAAAGAAAAAAATTGGTCCTTGTGGTGTTCGAGCTCACGAGCTACAGCTCGGTAGCTTTGCACTTCAGGATTAGGGGTATAACCAACCTAAGCTTCTGGGCAAGAGTCCCTTGTACTGCTGTTGAAAATGCCAGAGGTGAGCTTCCCTGTATCCCAGCCTGTAGCGGTGGTCCTATATCTCGCGGGTATTCCATCACTGAATACTCTTTCCGCCAGTACGAGGACTGGGCTGAAGCCATTGACCGAGTTGCTTCATACCATCGCAAAGACTTTGGCGTCTCGGTGAATTAGCTCTTCGCCTCTACGACTCGTACACCAAGAAGCGAATCAATGCAATTTTCTCGTTATGGCAGAAGGTGTGAAGCTACTCGATTTTGAAAACCTTCAATAGAATACCAGCCTCATGTGAATAAGCAGGTAGCTGGAGGCGTCGCCCATACAACTGGTCGAAAAGTCAGGTCTTGACGGAGCCTTCAGGTCAGTGGTCGATGGCAACTGATTCTGAGGTTCAAGATGAGTTTCCGAGTTTGTAGATAATTATTCAAGACCAGAGTGCATAATGATGCACCGAACGTAAGACGATAAATGTTGTTGGGTATCTCGAGACGCAGAACTTCGGAAATAAAGATCTGCTGCCTTTAGTCGACCATAACTACTTCGTTGTCTCAGACTCAAATCTCAACCCCCAGCGCTTGTACTGCTTCCAGAGTAGCAGCATAGAAAGGGCTGTCATCACCCACAGCCTCCTTCTCGAGCTGCAGGCCCTTCAACGCCAGCTCGCGTCCTTCCTCTCGCTTTCCCAAGTCAAACGCTTTGCGAGCGGTAGCGATATACATCGTCGAGACTTCCCGTCCGCGGATAGCCTCCGCCTCGTGAGCGTCCAAGAGCGCAAGCATCATCATGAACTCGTCCTCCGGATCCTCAGAAGCAGCTTCGGCGAAGAGCTCCAGCTTGCGCTGAATCTCCGCCCGGCGCACCTCGCCGGCTTCTGACGAGGTCGTCGGACTGCAGGCAGAGCATCCACAAGTGAAGCCGTACCCGTCATGCAACGCGGTCTGTCGGGATTGCCGCAGGCCCAGATGTTCGTCGAGGTAGGAGATTGTGATTTCTTCTTCCGGCTCAATGTTTCTGGTAGCGTGAATGGTGAATGCGTTCAAGTCCTTGTTGAAGTTTCCTTGCGCGTTAGGGACACATGAGTGGTTCAAGCGCGCAACTTGAGGAAAGAGCGCTTGGGTCTGGTTGCCAATGTTGAAGTTGTTGTTCCGAAAGATATTGAGAATGGTGTGGTTAGACACTGTGTCTTGTGGAGCAGACTTGCTTCGCCATATTGACTCTAGCCAGCTGAAGATGCTTGACTTGCTGGGATTGGTTGATAACGAGAGTAATGAGTCCCGGCCAGTTGTTGAGAGAAGTTGGGCTTGTCGCAAGATCGAGTTGCTATCTGAGGATGTGATTGTGAGTAGAGCTTGGTCTGTGAGGATCCTTTGGCCTGTGAGAATTGGTCTCGAAGCAAAGACCCCGAGGCCTTTCCCGATTGCCTGTCGAACAGTGAACATCTTAGCACGCTAGTAAGTTGGTTGTTTTTGCGAGTGATGTGTTGACATTGAAGGTTTGAGCGGCCCCTGACAGAGGAAAATATTCCGTGGCCTAAAGAGGCAAGGGGGCGATTGCGGAGATTGCCGATTTCAAAGACATACTGGGACGCCAAAGGTTCTCGCGTCTCTTATCGCTAAAGTTTCACAGACTTGAGGTACTACTACTGAATAACATAGGTTCACCAATACCCTATGAGTATTCAACCATCAAGATTCGGCTCTTTTCCAAGCTTGCACCCGCTCAAGCCCACTTGTCTCCAGTGTTAAATAATATCAATCATCTCAATTACCTCCACTCAGTTGCCACTTGTCAAGCTACTGCTTGATGATTGTAAAACTATAGACATGTAGCTTATAGCACGTCTGACGGCAGCTTATGTCTAGATAACCATGATCAGGCACAAATGGGTAATCATTTTTGGTATTGGATCATTCAATGTTGTCTAATTTTAGAACGGTGGAAAGCACTGTCTGCGAATAAGAGCGACTGGTAACAATTCCGGTTCTCCTTAACACAGTGTCCAGTACGTATAATCCATTTATCGCACTATGTTTTTTAGGCCTAAGTAGGGATGCCTTTTCGTTTACAAATAAACATTATCTTTCACCGACCAACACCACGATTTTCTATAATTAAGAAATCCCCCGCTCTTCCTCAGAATAGCTATCTAAATAGTTTCCGACCTTTATCTTAAGTCCCCGAGAGCTTATGATATGTTCGAAATCGTGCCACAGGCACCTTACCTAGGCCCTCTTAGCGACATAGGAAACGTTACTGCGCACAAGGAGGAGTGCCTCGCTTTTTTAACACAGCAGCTTTAGTAATTTCGCGCTGTTCTATTCGTTCCTAGAAACTATAAAGCTTATCTCCCCCTGACGGAGCAATTCGCCGGGGCCGTACTGTGTATTACGTATTAGGGAAAACTAAGTATATTACGCTCTATACTTAACTACTAATTAAAACTCCTAACTTTCTACCGCCTGCCTATAGGGCGAGCTTTACTTACTCTAATATGCATAAGACCTCTTAGTACTAGCTTACGTAAATAGCTAGGTTTAATATAATCCCTTTTTTTATATAAGTATTATTACTACCCGGGGGGTCCTATAAGAGCTATTTAAAGTACTATTTTATTACCCTAATTATATATATTTCTAACCCGTTTATTATAATTATTATAACTAAGCTAGTATTAATATATTAAATTTTAATATTTATATTAACCTAGCTATTTATAATACTTATAATATTACTTAGCTAAATTCTATATTATTAAAAAGTACTTCGCTACTCCTTAGGCGTATTTACGTTAGTTATAATAGTTATAGCGTCGAGCTAGCTAAAGAGGGCGCCTAGCCCGAGAGGAGTAAACTTATTAATAAGTATTTTTAGAGTAAGTTCTTATCGAGGTAGTATTTTAACTAGCTAACCTCTTAACTAATTAGCTTACTAGTTATCTAAGTAATAATTTATATATTGATAAGTTTATTTAGTAAATTTATTTAGTAAATTTATTTAGTTTAAATAAAGAGTAGCTTTAGGTAATATTAAAAGTAATAAGGATAAAAAAAATCTTTACGAGCTCTAGTATAAAGAGTAGTAAATATTAGCCTATTTAGCTTTTTTTTTAAAAAACCTCTATATTATTATTAAAGTTTAGAACCTTTATAATTAAAAAAGGCTATTTCTAACTATTATAGCTAACTATTATAGTTAACTATTATAGCTAACTTCTACTATCGACCTTTATTATTAACCTTTTTAACTAGCGCTACTACGTAAAAGGTAGCTTACCTATTCCGAATTAAATAGCGGCTTTTATATCGAAATTACTATATTATATTAAGCGCGTACTTAGGATATATTGCGCGTATTATATAGTTAAAAAGTATATTATATCGTATAATTTCCTTTAAAAGCGTGATCCCGTTAAGGTCGATCTTTTGTACTTATAAAGCCGGAAAAAAAAACCACTATATAAAGCTTATCTATCGGATTAGAAGTCTAATTCGACCTTAGCATACGGCCGAGGCTACATAGGGGCTAATAAGGGGCCCTATTTACGATTACTATAAACTACCTAACTTATAATTAGAACCTCTTTTTTATACCTTATATAGTATATTAAAATAGTTTAATTAACTTACTACATTAACCTATGGTTTAAACTAATAAATTAATATCCTTATAATAAAAATACTAATACTAATTAGTAATTAATTTTTATTATTATAAATTAGTAAGGTATTTAGTATAAAAAAACAACTTTTTTAAATAGAACGTAATAAGAAAATCGTACTACTTAATTTTATAAAAAATAAGTAATAAGATATAGAATTTTTATAACAGAACGAAATAAAAAAATCGTAGCCCTTAACTACTTATAAAAAGCTAACGTTTATTATATTAAAATAACCTCTAATAATTAATAAAAATATCGAGGTAACTATGCTATTATTATCGACCTTATATAATTCTTCCTTATTAATTAACTTATTTATAGCCGGCCTAAAATTAGAAATTAATTAAATTAATTAATTAATTAGTAAAAAGAACTACTTACGTAACTACTTACTTAATTAATTAATATAACGAACGAGATTAAAAAGTATAATATAAAAGAGTACTATATAATTAAAAAAAAAGGATCCTTAAGTATAGTATATTTAAAGAACGTAATAAAAAGTATAAGTATTATAAAACTAAGAAATCTTTAGTATATAAAAGAACTACCCCCGAGGAGCTTATAAATACGACCTCGAGGACCTAGATAATCTCCTTATAGCCCTCTTAATTATTTTTTTAAATATTACTTAGGAATATAGTATAAAGGGTAATATAACGAGAAAAGAGGAGATTTAGAAATTCTAATAACTATAATTTATAAATTATAAATATTATAAGTATTAGAGGTTAGCTTAACGAGGAGGCTATTACTTTTAAAAAGATCCTCTTATAGCTTCTTATTAAAATTATAATTATTATAATAAAAAAAGAATATTTTAAAGGACCGCTAAGAAGCTCCCTTTTTATACTACTAGCTCTTAATATAAAAATTACTAATTTTAAAAAAATAAAAAGTCGATTACTAATTAGTAGTAATTTATTTGATAAACGTATACGCTTCTTAGGTTTTAATTTAAAATAAAACGCTACGTAATCGAGACGTTATTAGACTATTTATAAATTTATTTTTAACGTTAATTAATTAAGTAATTCAAAAAGAACCGCTAAAAGAATAGTAACTAATTAGGAAAAATAAGAGTAAATAATAACGAGGCTTAGCGTAAGGAAACGAGAGGAAGTAAAAAGGTCCTAGACCTTAATAAATCTAATATTTAATAATAATACGCTATTTTTAAAGTTAAGAAGTAGCTCTAAAACGACCTTATTAAAATTAAATACGTTAGTTATTATAAATTAAAATACGAGTGAAGGAATAATAAAGAGCGAGTTAATATATAGCTAGAGGGGAGGAATTCTTATACTATATAAATAAATAGAGATTAAACTAAAATATTAAAAAAAGTAAGTATATAGAGATTTTAATAATCCTAATAGCAAATAAATTAATGTAGTATTAATCTATTTTATAAACATCTATATTTAAAAGGGGCTTAAGGGGCAACCCCTATTTTACGAGATTACTAACGATTTAAGTAATTAGAAAAATAAGTAGTTTATAAGCGCTAATCCAAACGTAATAAATAGGGTTATTAAATTCCTCTATTATTAAAGTATTTTACTATCCTAGGTAGTAAGGTAAAGAGCTTATAAAACGCTTATTATAATAGTCGTTACTAACGAATTTATATTATAAAATTAAAATTAAATTAACTAAGTAGTAGTAAAATACGATAATTTTAATAAAAAAGTAAACTAACCGGACTTTTTATTAAAAATTACTAATAGTAATATATTAGCGCTTATTATAATAAAAACTACGGAAATTATATAAAAGAAGTAGTTACTAACGATTTTACTAATCTTAATAACTAGCTTAAAAACGTTATTAATACGTAGCTTACTACTTATTAATTAGAGAAGTATATAATTAACTATATAAAGTTAATACGACTATTCTAATACGCGAGGGATATATAAAATAACTAACCTAATAATCGTTATTATAAAGTAATTTACTAACTTTATAATAATCTTTTTTAAAAAGAAATTATATTTAAAAAGGAAATACGAGGTTTTATAAAAAACCCTTATAATATTTTATAACTATTATAAAAAAGTTAAAATCTAAGAGTAATAATACTACTTAGTAATTAACGTCGTATTACGTAATAAGGCTACGGATTATTATTACTAAGTAGTACGTATTATTAATAAGATTAACTTCTTAAGTATAATTAATATAATTCGAAGTCGCTTCGAGACTTAAAGTTAGAGTTTAGAGCTCTTATCTAAGCTAAGAGTATTATTATTTAGATTTATAATTAGAATAAACCCTTTGGGGTCCGGTCCGCCTCATTAGGGGCCATCTTCGCCTTCATAAGTAAGCTAGTCTATTAGGGTTAATATTAAGTATTTTTATTACGTACTTTAATAAAACTTTATAACTAACTATAGCCGGCCGTAACTATTACTAATTATTAATACTAACTAAACTTAAAATATTAATAACCCTATTATTATAGTATATTAATTATTCTCTTAATAACTAAATACTACCCCTTATTTTTTCTTCTTATCTTATTTAATAATAACCTCTCTTTATTAATATTCTTATTTAATATACTTACTTATACTCTTTCTAAGCTCTTAATTATATAATTAAGTTTAAGCTTATTTATACTACTTTATTATATTAAAAAAGTATTAATAAGAGCGATACTTATTATAATATATTTATTTATTTTTTATAAGTCGATATTATAAATATAATATTTATTAAGGCGGTCTCTCTATAGCTCGGGGTCCTCTAGTATAATACTTATAAGATCGAACTTTTAGTTATTAAGGAAGCCCTAAGGGTCGACGAGCTATTAATAACGTCTTAGTATTTTAATAAAGTGTGCTTAAGAGTAGGTAGATGGTTAGATAGTAATAGTAATAGTAATGGTATAATAGTAATAGTGCGATAGTAATAGATAATAAGGGAAGCGTTTTTAATTTTAATAAAAGTAATAAAATAATAAATATATATATATACGAGTTAAAGTTAAAAATATTAATAAGGTCGGTATTATTCTTAATAATAGTAACGAGGGTATTTCTAATATTATACTATTATAAACTACTATTACTTAGAAAAGTAGCTAACTTAGCTAGGTACGTAATAAGCTTATAAAGTAGTAGCGTCGGGCGCTTAATATCGCTATTAATAATCCGTAGTTATAAACTTTATAAAAAGAAAAGTTAAAAAGTTAAAAAATCTAAAAGAATAGTCTAGTAAAATAGTATAAGTATCTACTAATACCGTATATTAATACTATATAAATAATACTGAGAACCGCCCGAGCAGCTAGTAAAGGCAGAATATATAAATAAATAATTAGAATAAAAAAAATAAGGCTAGAGATTTTTAAAAAAAACTTATTAATCGTATTAATAAGCTAGTAAAAACGTAGCTAAATAAGAAGATAAATAGATAGAAGGTTAAATATTTATAAATTATTATTTAAAGAGTCCTAAAAGTAAAAGTAATTTTATATAGTGGTTTTTTTCTAGCTTTATAAGTATAAAAAATCGACCTTAATAGGATTATACTTTCAAAAAAGATTATATAATATAGTATACTTTTTAACTATATAATACGCATAATATATCCTAAGTACGCGCTTAATATAATATAATAATTTTAATATAAAAATTATTATTTAATTTAGGATAGGTAAGCTACCCTTTACGTAATAGCGCTAGTTAAAAAGGTCGATAGTAAAGGTCGGCTATAATAGTTAGCTATAATAGTTAGTTATTATAATTAGAGGCGGCCTTTAACTATAGAGGTTCTAAATTTTAATAATAACGTAGAGGTTTTTAGAGAAAGGGCTAAAAAGGTTAATATTTAGTTATTTATACTAGAGCTTATAAAGATTCTTTTTATCCTTATCGTTTTTAATATTAATTAAAGCTCTATTTAAACTAAATAAATTTACTAAATAAGCCTATTAAATAAACCTATTAAACGTACTTATTAATATATAAACTATTATTTTAAGTTAGTAATTAGCGGGCTAAAGATGCCCCTCGATAGGTCCCCCCCTCTAGGGCTCGATAGATTCTTAGGCCCCCTCGACGCCTTAGCTATTATAACTAATATAAATATACTTAAGAAATAATATAGTACTTTTTAATAATACGAAATTTAGTTAAATAATAATACGAATATTATAAATAGCCGGGCTAATATAGACGTTAAGATTTAGTATATTAATATTAGTTTAAAAATTATATTTTATAGAATTAGAAATCCCTTTAATACGAGCTATATTATAAATATAAAGGAATATATAAGGGGTCTTTTCCCTTTGGGGTCCGGTCCGCCTTATTAGGGGCCATCTTCGCCTTCACAGGTAAGCTAGTCTATTAGGGTTAATATCGAGTATCTTTATTACGTACTTTAATAAAACTTTATAACTAACTATAGCTAGCCATAGCTATTACTAACTATTAATACTAACTAAACTTAAAATATTAATAACCCCGCTACTATAGTATATTAATTATTTTCTTAATAACTAAATACTACTCCTTATTTTCTCCCCTTATCTTATTAAATAATAACCTCTCTTTATTAATATTCTTATTTAATATATTTATTTATACTCTTTTTAAGCTCTTAATTATACTATTAAGTCTAAGCTTATTTATATTATTTTATTATATTAAAAAAGCGCTAATAAGGGCGACGCTTATTATAATATATTTATTTATTTTTTATAAATTAATATTATAAATATAATATTTATTAAGGCGGTCTCTTTATAGCTCGGGGTCCTTTAGTATAATACTTATAGGACCGAACTTCTAGTTATTAAAAAAGCCCTAAGGGTCGACGAGCTATTAGTAATATCTTAGTATTTTAATAAAGTGTATTTAAAATAGATAATTAGATAGTAATAGTAATAATAATAGTATAATAATAATAAATAGCGAGGGAAATAGCGTTTTTAACTTTAATAAAAGTAACGAGGTAACGAATATATATATATATAAGTTAAAGTTAAAGATATTAATAAGGTCGGTATTATTCTTAATAATAGCGACGAGGGTATTTCCGATACTATACTATTATAAGCTACTATTACTTAGAAAGGTAGCTAACTTAGCTAAGTACGTAGTAGGCTTATAAGGTAGTAGTATTAGGTACCTAATATTATTATTAATAATCCGTAGTTATAAACTTTATAAGAGGGAAAGTTAAAAAGTTAGAAAATCTAAAAAAATAGTTTAGTAAAATAGTATAAGTATTTACTAATACCGTATATTAATACTATATAAATAATACCGAGAACTGCCCGAGTAGTTAGTAAAGGCAGAATGAATAAATAAATAAGGGGTCTTTTAATTTTTAATAAAAAGGAGTATATAATATAAGATTTAACTACTTACGCGGGCTAGTACTAAGAGGTCTTATATATATTAAAGTAAGTATAGCTCGCCCTCTAGATAGCTAGAAGTAGTAAAAGGTCGGGAGTTATTAATAAAAGGGAGATAATAGTTAAGTTAGTTAACTACTATTTTAATTAGTAATTAGGTATAGAGCGTAATATACTTAGTTTTCTTTAATACGTAATACACGGTACAGCCCCGGCGGATTGCTCTATTAGGGAGAAAAGTAATTTTATATTAACCCCCTAAGTAATACGAAACTCTTTATTTAAAGCTAAGATTTAGTTTTAATATTAAGGCTAAAATACTTTATTAAACACATTTATAATTATATAACGGCCCTTATTAATAGTACTAAGTTAATTATATATATCAAAATAAGGGGAGAGATATTAAATATAGTAATTACTAAGCTAGAGAAATAGACTCCTTAGTTAGTTATTAGTTAGATTTAGAATAGAGGTAATAAAAAGGAAAGTATTTTATATATAAAAAGGACGGCTATGAGTTAAGTAATTACTTAGAAAAAGAACGTAACAAATTATATAAGTAATATGTGAATTCGAGAGTAATAGATAGTAAAACTAGTCCTTAGTAATTTAACTAATTTTTTATTATATATAAGGGCAAATCCGAAGGTATAAAACTTAGTAAAAGTATAGTTAATAACCTAGAGGATCCGTATATAATAAGAAATTTAAAAAATAAAAAAGATCTTACCCCTTATACTAACGAAGTAGATTTTAATAAAATGAATAAAATTAATTACTCCTTTTTTACCCCATTAGCCTCTAGAAAATATATAAAATTAAACGAATAAAAAGTAATAAAAGCTCTTAATAAGTAGGTTTTTATATACGGATAGTAAGGGAAAATCTCTTAGATAATAAATATAAATAAATAGATAGATCTAATAGCGCCGAATTCTATTTTATTAACATTTAAAAAAAATTAGTACCTCTTTTAATACTTAAAAAGAAATAGGGTACTAAGTAATTCTAGGGGTACTTAGAGGGGTCCCTTTTATACTCCCTAAATTACTTAAATACTAAGCTTATATAAGCATTCTATATAGTGGTTTTTTTTTCGGCTTTATAAGTATAAAAGATCGATCTTAACGGGATTACGTTTTTAAAAAGAATTATATAATATAGTATACTTTTTAATTATATAATACGTATAATATATCCTAAGTACGCGCTTAACGTAATATAATAATTTTAATACGAAAACCGCTATTTAATTCGGGATAAGTAAGCTACCCTCTTTATTACGTAGTAGCGCTAGTTAAAAAAGTTAATAATAGAAGTTAGCTATAATAATTAGTTATAATAGTTAGCTATAATAGTCGGTTATAATAATCGGGGGTAGCTCTTAACCGCAGAGGTTCTAAACTTTAATAGCGACGTAGAGGTTTTTTTTTAAAAAAAGGGCTAAATAAGCTAATATTTATTACTTTTTAGAGCTTATAAAGATTTTTTTTATCCTTATCGCTTTTAATATTACTTAAAGCTACTCTCTATTCAAATTAAATAAATTTACTAAATAAATTTATTAAATAAACTTACTAAATAAACCTACTAAATAAACTTATTAATATATAAACTACTACCTTAATAAGAATTTATTTTAAAGATGCTTATTAATAAGTCTACCCCTCTCGGGCTGTGCGCCCTCTTTAGCTAGCTCGACGCTATAGCTATTATAGCTAACGTAAGTATACTTAAAAAGTAATAAAGTACTTTTTAATAGTACGGAATTTAGCTAAGTAATATTATAAACGCTATAAATAGCCGGGCTAGTACGGATATTAAAATCTAGTATATTAATACTAGCCTAGCTATAATAGTTATAATAAGCGGGCTAGAAGTACGTAGGGTTAGGGTAATAAATAAGCGCTTTAAATAGCTCTTATAGGGCCCCTTAGGTAATAATAATACTTATATAAAAAAAGAGATAATAGTAAACTTAGTTACTTATATAGGCTAGTATTAAGAGGTCCTATGTATATTAGAATAAGTAAAGCTCGCTCTATAAATAACTAGAATTACGTAGTAAAAGGTTAGGAGTTAATAAAAGGGAGATAATAGTCGAGTTAGTTAACTATTTTAGTTAGTAATTAAGTATAGAGCATAATATACTTAGTCTTCCTTAATACGTAATATATAATACGGCCCCGGCGGATTACTCTATCGGGAGGATATAAGTATTTTATATTAGCAAACGATACGGCCTAGATATTTTCTAAAGAATTATTTTAAATATAGGAGTATCGTAATAATTAACTAGAGGTAAGGGGTAATTCTACGTACTCTAAAAAATATCCTTAGTTATATTAAATATATTAATAATAAGTATTACGAGGATTAGCTTTGGCTTAAGTAAAGAGATATATACCCTAAGTATAATAAAAGTTAATATACGCTTAGGTACGATAGTTTTTTATATTTTACTTATTAATATACTATTTTTATTATACTTAAAGGATATAAACTAATTAAGTATTATATTTAATAATACGAGAGATAAATTATTAAATAGTAAGTAGTTTATATTTATTAAAAAGTAATAAGAATATACGTTAATAAGGCTTAAATTAAATATTAAAGTTATTAATTATTTTATAAAGAGCGAGCTTAAGTAATTATATAAGCGCTTTAGTTACTTATCGATTATAAAGCTATATAACTTCTTTAATAATTAGGGAACGATATTAAAATAATAGCTTTAGAGTACTTAATAAAAATATATTATTAATATTAAATAAACGCCCAGAGCTTACGTAAATTTAAGTTTAAATTATATAATAAGCTTAACTTTAACTAAAAGATCGTTATTAATATTCTTTATTTAAATAATTACTTAGTACTATATATTATTAACGAGGCTATGTTATTTTAAAAAAGCTAATTCTTTAAAAATCTACTTATTAAAACTATTTAGTTAATACTTAAGAGAGCGTAGATCGATATATACTAAGGGCTACTAAATAGGATTAGAACTAATATAAGTACTAGTTTTAAATTAGTAAAGTTTAGGAATAATACTATTATATATAGTATATAGCTAAAGATTATACTTATAAAAGTATATTATAATATTAATAAAGTTAAAAGAGCTTACTAATAGTTAAAAAGAGCGTTTAAAATTATTTATAATAAGTACCTCGATATTACGAATAAAGAGTATTTTTAAATAATATTTAAGTACTATAATAATACTATAGGCCCGAAGGGACTAGTTCTAACGCTTCTCGTATTTAGAGTATACCTAAGGATAATAATAGCCTTATTACTATTACTAAATATAGCCTAGCGAGCTTAGGTAATTAATAAGATAATAAAAGTACTTTAAGAAATAAATATAAAGCGCTAGATTAATAAGGCTATTACTACTTATAATAAGCTAAATATAAGCCCTAACCTTAATATATTACTAAATTCGAACGTTAGAGTTTAAAAAAAATTATTAAATAGTAGTTAGGCTTATATAAATTAATTTTAGTTAATAAACGTTTATATATCGTTATTAAAGATCGAGACTAACTATTTAAAATATTTATTATAATAATATAACCGTATTATACCGATTTTAATAAGGAGATATTAGTTTAATAAAAGAAAAAAGAGCTAGGGGAATCCCCTTAGTAATATAAAGAGGAGTAAGAGATTATTTTTAATAAAATTATCGTAGTAAAATAAATAGACAATAATAATAAAAAAGAGATAATACTTATACTACTAAGACGTAGAAAAAACCTAAATAAAAGGTACTACTATAATAATTTATTATTAATAACGTTATAATAAGTATATTTTATATATAGTTAAAGAGAAAGCTAATTTCGTATTTATAACCTAATTATAAAAAGATAGTATAATTATAATAGCTAGGAGACTTTTTAAAAAATTAAACTTAATAAAAGTAAAGATATTATATAATCGAGGGGTTTATTAATTTATTTTTTATAATTTAGTTAAATATATAAATTTACGTATCCTTAAATTACGTATAGTTTAAAAGATAAAAGGGAAGGGTACCCTATAGCCGTATAAGAAATCGAAGTATATTATATAAGGGTATAGTAATATTAAAAAAGTAATATTACTTACCTAGTTACTTATAGTTTAATACTATAACTAGCGCTTTATAATAGTGCTAATAATATTACTATAATAAAAAAATACTAGATTTAGAGTTATAATATTACGTAAGCGTATACTTATTTAGTAACTAGGCTTATAAAAAAGATCCTCGCTTATTTCCTAAAAAAAATAATTAATAAGTACTTAAAAAGTACGATTATTAAAGTACTTAAGCCGTTATATAGCCTTACTAAATCGGGTACTTATTAATAAGTAACGTACTATAACTTCTATATTAACTAATTATTAATAATTATATTAACTTACGAACCTTACTCTTTAATTTTTATATATATAAACGACCCCTTTAATATTATAAAAATATAAATAAATAATATCCTAGGTTTATTAAATATCGAGTTTATATAGTGGTTTTTTTTCCGGCTTTATAGGCGCAAAAGATCGACCTTAACGGGATTACGCTTTTAAAAAAAATCATACGATACGGTACACTTTTTAATTATATAATACGCATAATATACCCTAAGTACGCGCTTAACGTAATATAGTAATTTTAATACGAAAACCGCTATATAATTCGGGATATATAAGCTACCTTATTATTTATTAATAATAGGCTAAGTAATATACTTATGTAGCGGCACTAACTAAAAAGGTCGACGGTAGAGGTCGGTTATAAAGGTTAGAAGTAGCCCTTAATTATAGAAGTTCTAAACTTTAATAGCGACGTAGAGGTTTTTAAAAAAAGGACTAAAAGGGCTAATATTTAGTTACTTATACTAAAGCTCGTAAAGATTCTTTTTATCCTTATTATTTCTAATATTACTTAAAACTACTTTCTATTTAAACTAAATAAATTTACTACATAAACCTATTAAATAAACCTATTAAATAAACCTATTAAATAAACTTATTAATATATAAACTACTACCTAGATAATTAGTTAAATAACTAGTTAAGAGATTAGCTAGTTAAAATACTACCTCGTTAAGAACTAGTATATAGTTAGTAACTAGCGGGCTAGGATTCTAAAAATGCCCCTTAATAGGTCCCCCCCTCTAGGGCTCAATAGATTCTTAGGCCCCCTCGACGCCTTAGTTATCGTAATTAACGTAAGTATACCTAAGGAGTAGTATAGTACTTTTTAATAATATAAAATCTAGCTAAGTAATAGTACGAACGCTATAAATAACTAGGCTAATATAGATATTAAAATCTAATATATTAACGTTAGCTTAGAAATTATACTTTATAAAACTAAAAATCCCTTTAATACGAGCTATATTATAGATATAAGAGAATATATAAAGGGTCCTCTAATCTTTAATAAAAAGGAGTATATAATATAAGATCTAGCCGCTTATATAGGCTAGTACTAGGAGGTCTTATGTACGTTAGAGTGGGTATAGCTCGCCCTCTAGACGGGTAGCGAAAGGTCGGGAGTTAATAAAAGGGAGATAACGGTCGAGTCAGTTAATTATTTTAATTAGTAATTAGGTATAGAGCGTAATATACTTAGTTTTTTCTAATACGTAATATACGGTACGGCCCCGGCGGATTGCTCCGTCAGGGGGAAATATCGAGTTTAGAAAAAAGGAGAATAAAGAGCTTTATAAGGCTAAACTTATAACTAAACTAAAAAAGATCTTAATATTAAAATCCTTATTAGTATTTAACGGAGGGATTTTAATAATTAAGGGGGATAATATAGTATTTAATAAAAAGAGTAAAATAAAAAAATTACCCTTATTAACTTAAAATCCCCTAATTATAAAAAGTAATATAAGGCTAAGCTTACCTAAGGAGTATATATTACGAGTATTTATTAGCCCGAGGCTACTTTTAACTACGTTAAAACTACGTAAGTTATAGAGCTTACGGAGAGTAACTTTAATAATCTTAATTAATAATTATAATAGTAGCGAGAATACCGTAACCGAGGTCTCGTTTATTAGCTTATTAAGCTTATTTTAATAAAGCTATACGTATTTATTAAGGGGTTATTTATAAATAATAATAACCTAACCTTATAATTAGGATATATTATTATCCTTATTAATAAAAAGCTTAGTAAAAATAAATTTATAATTTAAAGTAAAATTAATTATTATTACTAATTCATAAAAAATAAATGAGTAATACGTAGCGTACTTGTATTAGAAATTTATAATATAATTAATAGTATTAAACTTATTTACGTAATTTAATTATACTTAAGAGGATTATAAATTAGTTTAACCTTCTTACGATTTTTATAATTATTTATACTAATTTACACTCGCTATATAAGTACTTTATATAGTAGTTTTTTTTTAGCTTTATAAGTATAAAAGATCGATTTTAACGGGATTACGCTTTTAAAAAAAAATTATATAATATAGTATACTTTTTAACTATATAATATGCGTAATATATCCTAAGTACGCGCTTAACGTAATATAGTAATTTTAATATAAAAACTGCTATTTAATTTAAAATAAGTAAGCTACCCTTTACGTAGCGGCGCTAGCTAAAAAGGTTAATAATAAAGGTCGGCCGTAATAATTAGCTATAATAGTTAGTTATAATAATTAAAAATAGCCTTTAACTATAGAGGTTCTAAACTTTAATAGTAACGTAGAGGTTTTTAAAAAAAAAGGCTAAAAGGGCTAATATTTAGTTACTTTTTAGAGCTCGTTAAGATTCTTTTTATTCTTATTATTTTTAATATTACCTAAAGCTCTATTTAAACTAAATAAATCTATTAAATAAGCCTATTAAATAAACTTATTAAACGCACTTATTAATATATAAGTTATTACTTATTAAGAACCTACTCTACTCTTAGTATATAGTTAGTAACTAGCGGGCTAAGACTTCTTAAAAATGCCCCTCGATAGATCCCCCCCTCTAGGGCTTAATAAATTAGGCCCCCTCGACGCCCTAGCTATCGTAACTAATATAAGTATACCTAAAGAGTAGTATAGTACTTTTTAATAATATAAAATCTAGCTAAGTAATAGTACGAATATTATAAATAACTAGGCTAGTACGGATATTAAGATTTAGTATATTAATACTAGCTTAGAAATTATATTTTATAAAACTAAAAATCCCTTTAATACGAGTTATATTATAAACGTAAGGGAATATATAAAGGGTCCCTTAATTTTTAATAAAAAAGAATATATAATATAGGCTCTAGCTACTTACGTAAGCTAGTACTAGGAGGTCTTTTATATATTAGAGTAAGTATAGCTCGCCCTCTAAATAGCTAGAACTTAAAAAACTTTACGTAATAAAAGGTCGGGAGTTTTAATTAGTAATTAGGTATAGAGCGTAATATACCTAGTTTTCTTTAATACGTAATATATAGTACGGCCCCGGCGGATTGCTCTATCGGGGGGATATAAGTACTTTATTAAGCTAGGTATTATAAAAAGAAAAGAAAAAAAAAAGGTTTATAATAAATATTATAGCCCTTAAATAGTTATATAAACGACGAGAGATCCTCGAGATTTATTAAATTAATAATAATAATAACCTCGCTAACGCTTTTATAAAAGTAGTATTTAATAAAAGATTAGAGTAATTTATTAATAAAAAAAAGTAATAATATAAATAAAAGGATAGGTTATATAAAAAGAGTAAAAAAAAGGGGTAAAAAGAGACGACTTAGTAAACGGGCCTAAAGTTAAATTAAACCTTTAATTATAATAATAATAATAATAATAGTTAGATTAATAAAAAAAAGAAAGTTAGTATTAAATTAGAAGTCTAATTCGACTTTAATATACGGCTAAGGCTATATAAGGGCTAATAAGGGGCCCTATTTATAATTATTATAGATTACTTAACTTATAATTAGAACCTCCTTTTTATACCTCACGTAGTATATTAGAATAGTTTAATTAACCTACTTTATTAACCCACGGTTCGAACCAATTGACCAATATCCCTATAATAAGGATACCAACACTATCACTCAGGGTGGGATTTCACTCTCAAAATTCTCCAGGATTTTCAAGCAGCTGCAAAGAAAAAATCGTTACTGGGAGACTTTGTACTACTCGACCGCTCTATGTTCCAGGTACCAGACTCCAATATCGTCATCTTAGGCTGCAGCCTGTTCTCCTTCATCCCGCCTGAAAGCGCCGATTCAGTCAGCATGGGACTCCAGGACTTCTTCCAAATCGAAGATTGGGAAATCAGTTCGCATAACGAAGCCCACAAACGAGATCTTTCTTGGCTCAATTCCCAAGTCGCAGAGCTCGAAAAGTCTGAGGCCAGAATCATCATATTTTCACACTGGAGTCCGACGAGGGATGCTCGGGCGTCTGATCCAAGGCATGCACATAGTCCCATCACCAGTGGTTTTGCCACGGATTTATCAAAGGAGGACTGCTTCAAAAGCGCCAGAGTCAAGATTTGGGCATTTGGTCATACGCACTACAACTGTGATTTCAGCGTTGAGAGGGAAGGCGATACAGAGCCCCTGAGGCTGATTGCGAATCAGCGAGGATATTACTTCGCGCAGGCAGCAGGATTCGACGAGAATAAGGTCATTAAGATATGATCGAAGATACTCAAGGGTTGAACACAGCGCCCTTTGACTGCACACAGCACACTGTGGGGGCAAAGGAGTCTAGAACGAATGTACAGACAGCAAATAAACAGCAAGCACTCCACCATGATCATGCTATGCATTGTACAGGAGCCCGGAAGTTAGATCAACGCAAACCGAGACGCTGCTTCCACCATTGAGCGTTTTTGGGGCCGTGTGCCACAACGTCTGCAATACATTGCTCCACAACGGTTCTTTAGGCGCTGTTGAGAGTTGTCACGAGTTATAGCACGCAGCAATGGGCATACGGAGTGTAGTAAAAGTGGCTTAACTATCTAAGTAGAAATAGATTAAAAGAAAAGGTCTATATATACAATATCTAAGATAGACACGTAATTTAGTACGTAATAGGTACTTCGTAAAATACGGATTACGTAATATACCCCCTAATCACTACTATTAAGGAGCTATTATACTTAAAATAGGATCTCTAAATACCCTTATAAAGGCCCGATATAGTTAAATATAAATAAAAGAAAAATAAGTATAAGGGATACGCGTTTTTTAAACTACATTTATTATAAATATATCCCTTTATCTAAAGTAAATAGAATCCTAACTCGGAATAGTACGTATTCCGCTACTTTTAGTATATAAATTACTAAGGGCGAGGCTACTTAGTTACCTCGCGTATATCTAAATTCTTATAGTATTACCTAGCTATTATTTTTCTTCCTCTTTTTAACTTTTTATAATTACTATAAGTACCCCTATTTATTATATACGCGCGCTTATACTATTAAATTATTTACTAATTTTATTTTAAATATTTGTTTTTTTTTATTTTATCTTTGCTAGCTACTCGGGCAGTTCTCGGTATTATTTATATAGTATTAATATATAGTATTAATAGATACTCCTACTATTTCGATAGATTATTTTTTTTAAATTTTCTACTTTTTTAACTTTTCCTTTTATAAAGTTTATAATTACGGATTATTAATAATAATATTAAGTACCCGACGCTATTACTTTATAAGCCGCCTACTTAGCTAAGTTTATTACCCTCTAAGTAACTATAGTTTATAATAATAGTATTAAAAATACCCTTATTACCGTTATTAAAAATAATATTAACCTTATAATATCTACTATACTTTTAACTTTAACTCGTATATATATATATATTCGTTACCTCGTTTCTTTTATTAAAGTTAAAAAGCGCTTCCCTCGCTATCTATTACTATTACCCTATTACTATTACTATCGAATCGTCTACTTATTTTTAAATATATACTATTAAAATATTAAGATACTTAGTTATTATCGACCCCTAGGGATACCTTAAGGACTAGAAATTCGATCCTATAAGCATTATACTAGAGGACCCCGAACTATAGTAAGGTCGTTTTAAAAAATACGAATTAAATACTATTAATTTAAAAATCTAAAATACGTATATCGATATAAGTATTACTATTATTAGTACCTAACTTATATAATATAGCCTTAATAAAATACTTAATTAACTATAGAGTATAATTAATACCTTAGTATTATAATAATAAAATAAGAGGTTTAGAGAGATTAAAAAAGATATTCTAGAATTATTAAATAAATTAGAAAATAAGAAGTAGGTTTTAGCGATTTAAAAGGCTATTAATATATTACGTTATTAGTAATAGGATAAGCTATATTAATAGTTAATAACGGCTACGGCTGGCTATAGTTAGTTATAAAGTTTTATTAAAGTACGTAATAAAAACACTCGATATTAACCCTAATAGACCAGCTTGCTTATAAAGGCGAAGATAGCCCCTAATAAGGCGGACCGGACCCCAAAGAGTTATTTTAAATATAAATATTTAATATATCTAGAAGTAATAGTAAGTTTTACATAATTTTAATAATACGTTTTATATATAGAATGTATAGTTTATTAAGAGTTTAAATAAGTAATAATAATAATAAGCCTTTCGAAGAAATTATCCCCCCCTACGCCCTCTAACTTACTTACTAAGGCCCGGCTACTAAGCTCTCCCTCCCTAGTTAAAAGAATATCGAGGTTACTAATTAAAATATTAAGAACTTTATTAAGTTTATAGCTCTTTTTGATAATATTAATAAGGGCAATAATAAAGTAAATAATAATAATAAAGGCTTTAGTAAGCTTTTACTTATTCTTCCCTCGGAGCTTAAAAATAAAAGTAAGTTTAGTTTAGAAATTAAGCTTTTTAAAAAAGGTATATTATATATTATTATCCTAGGGGTTCGTATTTAACTTTATTTTAAACTTTAAAAAACGTAAGGCTAGCTCTTTTTAAAAAAGTAATAAAAAATAAAAAAGAACGCTAAGAAACTAAAGTATTTCCTATAATAAATATAGTTCTTTTTACTATTCTAGGCCTATTTAATATATACTTAGTCCCTAAGAAGTTTAAAAAAGAGGCTTTTAAAAAATAAGAGATTTAGTATATACTTTATTTTTAAATAACCCTCTAGTATACTAATTATAAGGATAGTAGTTATTATTTTATAAGAAGTAGTAGCCGGTATATACGCTATTTTAATAGCTATTTAGCCGTATAATATATTAATATACTAATTATTTTATAACTAATAGCTTAGGCTCTTACTAAGGCTATTATAAGTAGTACTTTTTTTTTATAAGTATATTATCTTTTTTATTTTTAAGAAGCGTACTCCTAACTATAGTTTTAGTAAGATATTACTAAGCTCTATAGTATTATTTACTAAATAAATAATAATACTAAGATATATAAGAACTATATTAGTTTTTATACTAAGGACTTCTTCCTCTTATACCTCTAGACCCTTCCCCCGAGTATACTTATATTATTAATTATACTTATTATAATTATTTATAACTAACTTTTTATTACGCTACTTACTTTTATACCCTAAGTTATTAACCTAATAGTCGCTCTAGCTCCTACCCCCCCTACTCGTAATTTTAAAAACTTCGAAGTACGTAAGGCGCGGTTTTTAATAAGTATAACTAGTCTCCTTATTATTAATATTATAGTCTTAGTAATCTCGTTCTTTTTAAACTAGGATTTTAAATAGTAAGCGTAAGCCCTAGTCTTGTTTTTATATATATATACCCTATAGGGTAAGGTTATTTTAAGAGTTTAGGCCTTTGGGCTAAGAAAAGTTCTATTTTATTTATTTTTAAGTTTCTAAGCTGTACTCTAAGTTCCGTTTATTATCTATTTTTAAATATTAAGTTTTTTTAAACATAGCCTAAATTAATTATTTTTAATTACTTTAGCTATTTATAATAACTTCTTATATATTATAGAGGTTAAGAAGTATACGGAAATATTCGAACTTAGCTTATAAAAAGTTTTTAATAAGCTTATTTATTAATATATCTTTTATTATTATATAAGTAACCTCGAAGCTACTTTTAGTATACTCTTATTTTAGTTATATATTTTAAATATTAATATAGTAAAGTTAAGTAACTATTCTTTTTCTTTTCTTTATAACGAGCTAAATTATTTACTAATTATTATAATTAACTAACTATATTTTTCCTAAGTCTAGGGTAATATTTTAAAAAAAGTATTTTAAAACTATAGTCTTTTTTATAGTTTTTTTAAAGTAAAGAAGCTTAGTTTTAGTAATTAATATTATAACTATCGCTTAGCGTACTAATTTTTATTAAATAGGGCCGCTAAAAAAGAATATTATATAACCCTAAGATAATCGTTATATTACTTCGTTATTTATAAAACTAGTATCTCTAGCTAAGAGTAATAATTACGTACTTAGTACGCTACTATAGTAGAGTATAAGATGTTTTATTATATAGAGATACTAAATATACTAGTTAATTATTTTAATATAAGTTACGCTCGGGTTAGTTAGGAAACGTAATAATTATAAGTAAGTAAAAGCGACGTTTAGTTTAATTATAATAACTATATAAAATATATTTTTAACCTTTTCTTAATAACTCTTTATTTCCTCTTTTATTACTTACCCCTCGTTTAGTTTAAACTTCTTTTAAAAAAGAGGGGTAGCTAGATATAGTAAATTTATAAAATTAAAACGCTTAGTAACTCGCTCAATATATACGTTATAAATAAAGTAAATTTTATAAGTAAGACGGTTTTATAAAATCCGTATTCTAAAGAAGTAATTAATTAATCCGTTCTCCTTAAGGTTAATATATTTTTTTATATTATTAACGATTTTTTAAGCTACTTTCTAGTTATTTCGATAGTAAAGAATAATAAAGCTATTAATATAAAATACTAACATTACTTTTTTATTTATAATTTAGTAAATATAGATCTCTTCGTAATTATATATTATATTTATATTACGAAGTATAGAAATAAAGGTTTAGAACTATAAAATTAGTAAGTCTTAGAGGCTATATAGAGTATATTAGAGTTTACTTACTTTATTAGTAACTTTATATCCCTCTAGGAGTTTAATAATTATTAGTTTTTCGCTCTTAATAAATATATTAAGGAATGCGTTAATAGTATTATATTAGTTAGCCTTAAGGTTAAATTAAATAATTATTATTATTATAAGCCTAAAGGCCTTTATAACGAGCGTTAAAGCGTACGTATTTTATAAGGGGTTAAGTAGTTATATATCCCCCCTTATATATATATATATTTTTACTTTACTAACCTCGTTATTAGCGTTATATTTATAAGTATATACTTATTTTAATAAAAGTAGGCTCCCTTATTTAGGATTACGGTCGATTTTTTTTTATATACTAATATCTTATAGCTTTTTTATTTTTATATCTATAGTATCCCTAAGTAGTTTTTATAGTTATTATAGGAAATATTTAATATTATTAAACTTTTTTAATAAGCTCTAAAAGTTAATTTTAATAAGTTAGGGTTTTTAAACTCCTCCGGAGCGCTCTAAATAGGTCCTATAAACTACTCCTTTTACTACTTAATAGAGTATTGTATATCCCGTATTACTTTCCTTTATAACTTTTTACTAATTAAGTATAAAAATAAAAAAAAAGTAATCTTAGTAGCGGTTATAATAATTACTATTTTTTATATTCGAATATAAGAGCGTTATAAAAATATTATTATTAAAGTATTATAGAGGTCTACGGGTTTAGTTTAAATATCTAGGACCTAGTAGAGCTTTATTTAGTACTTAATAAAGCAGTTTTTATAAGCTTTACTCTTATATAGTATTAGAAATTTATTATAAGGCTTTTTTACTAACGTTGACTTTAGTATTAAGAATTACTTCTTTACGATTAGTACCTCGTTTATTACGCACTCTAGTATTTTATTAAGAGCTATTAGGAATTAAAGGCTTAAGAACCTCTGTAGTATATATAAGTACTTATAAAAAGGAACGTAGATTACATAGAGCTATTAATAACCTAGTTATTATACCCCCTTCTTTACCCTTACCCCTAAGCTCGTATAAGGGGGTTATCTTAGGGGTTAGTAATAATAATAAGACTATAATAATCTCTTTAACCTTATTAACTATACTTTATAATACGCCTATTAGTTACTTAGCGTCCTAAATAATTAAAAATTTAATAATAATACTATTTTTAATTATAGAGTTATTTTAAGTACTAGTATTTCCGAAGTTTAAATCTACTTCTCTAAGTACTCGAATTAACTTATTATTAATATTAAAAAGTTTTTATAGCTCTTAGATTATTAAATTTATTTACTCGTTTATAATAACTTACTCTTCGTATATAGGATTATAAAAGACTTCTTTATTAAACTTAATATTCTTTATAATAAATACTTATTTAAGCGCGGGTACTTAGATCTTATATAAGTTATATATTTTTAATACGTATCTAATTAAGTATCTTATGTACCCGTAGGGAAGTACTTTAAACTCTTTTTAACATATACCCCTCTTATAATTTTTATAAAGAGGGTATATATAGTAGCTATATATATAGAAATTACTAAAATACGGGGTTACTAATTTAGAATTATATACTTAGTAACCTATTTATTATTAGTATTAATACCGCTTTTACTAATTAATTTCTATTATAATAAGTAAGTTTTTATTATTAACTTCCCGTAGGGTAATATTATAAATAAAGATTATTACTAATATTATTTTATTTTATAAATTCGTAAAGAGGTTTATAATAAGGCGTATTTTACGAGCTTTAGTAATTACTAATTAACCTATTTTTTTTACGTTATTTACGGGTTCTTTTATATATAAAAGTAAAAGCTCTATTTTAATTCTTAGCTCGCTATATTATATTTTATATATACGTTTAATATTAGTAATTAGGAGGGCTATTTTATTATTACTTTTAAAAAAGTAAATTAAAGTCCCTTTTTAATAGTAAATCGCTACCTCGAGGCTTTATAGTACGAAAAGTACTTCCTCTTTTATTTTAGTCCTTAAAAAGAACCCCCTAAGCTACTTAGTATATTTGTTAAAAGCTATCAGTATATATTATTATTTACTAAGAGATAGCTCGAAGTAGAACAGATCTTAGTATATATAGTACTATAGCTATAAGGCTCTTTTTAAAAATAGTCCTCTTAAAATTACTAACTTAGCCTCGGATAATATATATATTTTATACTTAATTTATAATAAAAGTTTAATACGTATATTATAAGTTTTATATAATAGTTAATAAAGAGTATTAAGTTTAAAATAACCTATTCTAAAGTACTATAAGAGCGTACTATTAAACTTTTTATAAGTATATTAATACGAGTAATAGAATTTTCTTTAGCTAATTAGTAATATTATACTAGCTAGGTTTTATAAGATATACTTAAAGATTGCGGAAGAAAAGTAGGATTAAAAGGGCTTATATTTAAAAAAAAACTAGGTTATTTTTTTAAATAAACTACTTTTTAATAGTGCTTTTTAAAGCGTTCTTTATTATAAAATATAATTTAGACCGTAGTACTAGAGTATATTTTTATTTAGTAAAGTTTTTAAAACTATATTAATATAAAATCCCTTAATATAAGCGACGTTCTAAAGCTTTAAGTTATAAGTTCTCTTCCCCTTAGGGCCGTTTAAAACGCCCTTTATAATATAAGTATTATATATAGTAATAAGTAGTATAGTAGTCCCTTATTTAATATAGTTATTATTACTAAAGAGTACGTAACTCTCAGGTTTAAGGAGGCTCTTATTATTAATTAAATATATTATTCTATAGCTATTTATTATTATATTTTAAAATAGAGGATAAGTATTACTTATAGGGGTACTAAAGATTGCGTTTATTTTTAAGTCTTAACCCTTTATAAATATAATAATTACGTAGCCCTTATTAGTATTTATCGATAAGCTCGCTTTAGGTTAGTTAGAGGATCTTTTTAAAAAACCGGGTTTTTTAAGAGTTCTATTATTTTTTAACTATTTAACTTTCTCAAGCTTATTATAAAGTAATTTTTATTTATTTAATTTAATAGCGGCGAGGACTTTTTTTACTTAGCTTTTTAGTATTTATATTAATAACTTACTACCGTTTTAGTTTATAAGTACTTATTTTAACTTTTAATAAGCCGTTAGTTTTTATAAGTATATATAATTATAAGGGTATATAATATTATTTTTATTATTTATGTTATTAGCTATATTAAAACGTTCTGTAAAAGTAGAATAAGCCCCTCTTTATTCTAAAAGCCGCTTAGTATATACGTCCTAAGTAACTAAGCTAAATATATACGTAATCTCCTTAAGGGTCTTAGTATTTGTTCTAAAGGCTATTAATTTGCTAAAAGTTTTATATATACGTTAGCCTTATATAAAGTTAAGCCTAGACTTAACTATAACTAAGAAGTTAAGTACGGCGATTTTTTTATTAATTTTTAAAATATTATACGATTTAGTTCGGAGGTAAGTAAACTACTACTCTTTATATTAGTATTATAAGTTAACTCCGGTCTTTATTTTATTAAGGGTTTAGTAATAGTTTTTTTTAAACTATATTTTTAATTACTATTTTAAAAAGCTAAAGTTCTTATTTTAGTTATTTAATAAGTTATTATATACTAAACTTAGAGCCTCTCTTAGTAGTTTTTTAAAATACGTATTTATAAAGAGTAATATTAACTAATTTTATTAATTACTAAGTAAGGAGTTTAATATACGTATTAATTATATTACGTTCCTAAGTTTTAAGTTATTCATATTTAGTATTAAGCTCTTACTATTTTTAAATACTCTCGAGTATATAAATCCTTTTTATAAGTATAATATAGGGATAGATTTAGTTATATAAAATAAATAATAAAGCTAGTTTTATAAAAAGAAACCCAGCTTAGTCCTATAAGTTACTTATATTCGAAGAGGTTAAAGGGGTTATATTAAGAGTTAGGTTTAGAAGCTCTTAGTAAAGGATTTCTTAGTTTTTTTAATTATACTCGAACGCTTTATAACGTACTTAGTAAGCTCATAGCTCTTTTTTATTATAAGTTAAGACTAATTATTCAAATTTAGAGAGTAAAGTAAGTATTATAAAAGGGTCGAGGAGTACGTTAGAGTTTAGAGTATTTAAGTTAACGTATTTCTAAACCCCTATACCCTTATTTATAATATAAAAAGCGTTAAACTATTTAATTTAACTATTATAACTAGTTAACTTAGCTTAGATTAAAGTAAGTATAAGTATATTAGTTATTTTAAAAAGATTATAAGAATCGTATTAATAAGTACGTTATTATAATATAAGGTCTTAACTAAGAGCTAGGTTTATAATTATTATAAGTTATAGTACGTAATAATAGGTATATAGAGTGTAGTAAAAGTGGCTTAACTATTTAAGTAGAAATAGATAAAAGGAAAAGGCCTATATCTACGATATTTAAGATAGATACGTGATTTAGTACGTGACGGGCACTTCGTGAGATGCGGATTACGTGACAAGAGTTAACGGCCCTTTTCTAGTCTCGAGTTCCAGCAACGTCACCGCATCCAAAGCATCGGTACGTTTCTTGTTCACCTGAGCCCTCAAGCCGCAAGAGTTGATCTTGAAGACAATAAGGTCCGTAGGTGATATATATGGAACAGAACCATGAGGTATCCTCCCGATTTCTGTGGCGGCAGCCGGCATGTAAGGGGACTATGGTACGAATGTCAGAGAGCTAGCGTGCCATTGATTCAATGTTTAAACTGACCTGCCATCCGGGAGTGATATCAACTTGCACCAAAGTTGTTCCTTGCTTGTAATAGAAGAACTGTGCCTGTTGAACGAATGGAGAGTTTGGAAGAGAAAGCAACTTCTGTTTAATCCCATGCGGAGCACTGTCGATGTTGATAATGAAGTCGACGTCCTGCATTGATCAAAGTCAGATGCGAGTCTCGGTGAACTTTGGCAAAGCTGATTGACAGTCATCCAGCTGCTGGTGAAACATACTTCAGTGGTCCTGCCAGTAGGAACATACTTCCACAGCGCTAACCCGCCAATCACGGCGACTCGAGCATGAGTAAATTCCGGGATGCCTTTCAGAATGCTGATAACCTCAGAGGCAGCGTTTTCAAGAAGAATTCTCTCAGTCATGGTCTCGAACGAAAGAAAGGAAAAACACTAAAAATATTTGGATAAATAGACTGTAGATAGTTACTGGTGATCGGTGAAGCGAGGTGCAGTGATGCTAGATTGATTTTCAGAGGTTACACAGAGCATGCGCGTTCATTGATATAACAAACATTTTAGACCCCAAGAGCCATGGCTCCCAGCGAAGCTCCAGACCGTAGTGTAACCAAGGGGCCTAGGCAATCACCTCTATCCGAATCGAGAATGATACAGGGACAAGCCGCGATACGCTGATATCAGTCCCAACATTGAATCAACATTGAATCAACATCGAACCAACATCGAACCAACAAAGTGACAAATAACTTAACCAATAAAACCAACCAACGGCATCGAACAAGACGTGACGAAGAGGCCGCGACAACTAAGGCTGAACCAACATCAGTCTTGGCGAGTCGCTCCGGGTGGGGAGGCGAAATGCAATGTCGGAGGCGAGTCGCCGAAATAGCCCAGCAGCAGACTGCGAAAGTGGATAATATCGTAGTGGTTGCAATCTAGGCCGGCGGCCGGGTCCTCCAGGATGTTAATATAGGTTTCCCTCTTACAGGGGAATTGGTTCGAACCGTGGGTTAACGAAGAGATTAATTTAACTATATGAATTTCTGCGTAGTAGGTATAAAAAGGAGGTTCTAACCGTAGGTTAGGCTAGCTATAATAATCCTAAATAGGGCCCCTAATTAGCCCCTACGTCGATCGACTATATACTATAGTCAAATTAGACTTCTAATCCGATACTAACTTTCTCTTTTTTTTATTAATTTAATTACTACGGTTAAAGGTATAATTCGACCTCGGGCCCGTTTATTAAGTCGTCTCTTTTTCCCCCTTTTTTCTATTTTTTTTTATATAACCTATCCTTTTATTCATACGTTAACTTTTCTACTACTTACGAATTACTCTAACCCCTTATTAAGTACCGTTTTTATAAAAGTATTAGCGAGGTTATTATTATTATTAATCTAATAAATCTTAAGAATTTTATACTTTTTATACGATTACTTAAGGGTTATAATATCGATTATAAGCCTCTTTTCCTTTGTAGTTCTTAATTTAATAAGATATTTATATAGTAAGTAAGAATCTATATAAATAATTATTAGGATTAGTAAAAAACTAAGCTAATTAGTAATTCTCTTTAGTATTATTAAAATCGCGTGGGCAAGGTTAACGCCGTTAATTATATTATAAACTTTTAATACTAGTATACTTTTTATTACCCGTTTATTTTTAGTTAATAAGTAATAGATTATATTATTATATATTATAAATTCGCTCTTACTTATACTCTCGTTAATAAGAATAATAATATACCCTAATTATAAAATAAGGTCCTAGTTATTTATAAATAAGCTATTTATAAATATATAAAACTTACTAACCGCGAGGTTAATTAAATAATAAACGAGACCTCGATCGAGATTTAAGTACTACTACTTAAGCTACTTATTAAGTACTTTAATATCTTATTTATTTAGTTCTATAGCTTACGCTACTCTAGTATAGTTAAAAGTCGCCTCGGGCTAGTATATACTCGTAATATATACCCCTCACACAAGCTTAGCTTTATATTACTTTTTAATATTAATTATATTTAGATTAACGAAGCTAATTTTCTTACTTTACCCTTTTTATTAAAAAACGACGGTTTTCTTCTTAATTATAAAAATCCCGCTATTAAATACTAGGGGGGTATTTATTATAAAAACCTCTTTTAGTTTTATTATAAAGCCCGCTTTCTAGAGCTCCTTATCCTCTTTTTTTATAAAGTTAATATCGGATAGGCCTAATATATTATTAGTTTATATTTTAATAATTTTAAATTAGTTATTTTTATATTTAGAAATTAGTAAGTATAGGTTATATATAAATATAACTATTAATAATTAATTAATATAAAAGTCGTAGTAAGTAGCTTATTAATAAGTACCTAATTTTACGAGCTTATATAGTAGTTTAAGTACTTCGATAATCGTACTTTCTAGGTACTTACTAGCTATTTCCTTTAGTAAATAGGCTAGGATTTTCTTTATAAGCCCTATAGCTAATTAAGTATATACCTAAGTAATATTATAGTTCTAAATCTCGTACCCCTTTTTTTATAATAATACTATTAATATTATTATTAATCGTTAGCTATAGCGCTATATTATAAGTAATTATATAAGTAGCGTCGCTTTTTTAACGTCGCTATACCCCTAAATTACGTATCTAGACTTCTCGTACGACTAGAGTATTCCTTTTCTTTTAATTTTATAAACTATTTATAATTTAAATATATAGAGGTTTATATACTTCTTTAGGTTATAAAAAATAAATTAATAAACCCCTCGATTATAAAAAGTATTTATTTTAATTAGATCTAATTCCTTATACGGCTTTTTAGTAGTTATAATTACGCCTTCCTTATATAGTTTAATTACTAGCTCAAAATCAGCTTTTTTTTATTATATAAAAAGTATTAATTACCTCGTTATTAGTAATAAATTATCGCGTTAGTACTTATTATTATAGTTTTTTATAACGTTTTATTAGTAGTATTAGTACCTTTTTAATAATTTCCTTTTCCTCGTTATTTATTTATACTATTATAACGATTTTATTAAGGATAATTTCCTATACCTCTACTATAGGTTATATAGTTTCCCTTAGCTCTTTTTTTTTTTATAAATTAAAAATTACCTCGCTAAGATCTATATAATATAGTCTTATTACTATAATTAATACCTCGAGGGGTTAGTTATAATCCCTCATAACTATATAAAATCGTTTATTAATAGAGATTAATTTATATAGCCTAGCCTATTATTAAATAACTTTATACTATACTTATATATCTAAATTTAGTAATATATCTAAATTACTTCTTATATCGGGCCTATTATATATAGTAATTACCTCGTTAACTTACTTTTTTATACTTATTTCGTATAATACTCGTATTATTTTTTTAATTACTTAGGCTCGTTAGTTTACGTTTAGTAATAATAACGAGGCTAAGGTCGTTCTTAAATATGTTCTAAATATAAAAAGCGTTAATATAAGCCCGTTAGGCCTTATAGTATTGTTATAGTATTTAAGTACTATTTAGAAGTATTTATTATTAGTAAAATCTAGATTTTCTTCTCTAATAATTCTAAATACCCTTTTTAGTTATTAGTATACCCTTTTTACCTTTTTAATACTATAGTACGCTTTAACGAGCACGATTTTTAGTTATATATTATAGGCCGTTATATTTTTTTTAAATTCTACTAATTTAAAACTAATATTAGCGTCGGTTCTAATATTATCTAGCGGTCCTTAGTATATATTAATCTAGCTTTTTTATAGGGCGGCTTATACTATTTTTATTTATAAATCCCAGAGGAATTATCCTATTTAAAAGGATATAGCTTCGTTAATTACGTATAGGACTAGCTAATTATTTAAATAGAAAATATTAATAATAATTTCCTAATTAAAGTTAAGCTTATTATATAATTTAAATTTAAACTTACGTAGGCTCTGCGTATTTATTTAGTATTAGTAATATACTTTTATTAACTACTCTAGTACCCCTATTTCGATATTATTATTACCTAATCGCTTTAAGAAGTTATATAACCTCGTAACTAACGGGTAGCTAAATCTTTAGTATAATTATCTAAGCTCATTTTCTGTTAGGTAATAAATCGACTTTAAATTATTATTAAGCCTTATAAACGCGTACCCTTATTATTATTTAACTATTTCGAAGTACTTATTACTAGAGATTTTATTTTTTATATTATTAAATATAATACTTAGTCGATCTATATTTTTTAAATATAATAAAAATAGTATATTAATAAGTAAAATATAAAAGGTTATTGTCCCGAAGTACGTCTCTACTTCTATTATACTTAGTATAACGATTTCTTTACCTAGGCCAAAGCTAATTCTTATAATACCCGCTATTAATATATTAAGTATTACTAGCGCGATCCTCTATAATACTTAGAATTACCCTTTTCTTCTTATTAACTATTATAATACCTTAGTATTTAAAATAATCCCTTAGAAAGTATCTAAACTATACCTTTCGTTTATATAAAATACTTAGATAAGCTTAGTATTTAAGTAGTTTAGGTAGTATAAAAAAGACCCCCCTAGCTACTATTATAATTACTTAGTACTTAATTTTTTTTTAGGTATTAAGAGAGGTAAATCCGGTATTACTAAATTCGGTAAGCTAGATTATAATTTACCCCCTTTACCCCTCTTTATACCTATTATCTAGGGGATTTTCCCTTATTATTTATAAATAAAAGCCTACTTATTAAGAGCTTCTATTACTTTTTATTTATTTAGCCTCGTATATCTTCCTAAGGCTAATAATATAAAAAAAAAGTAGTTAATATTATTAATTTCGTTATAATCTAACTCGTTAGTATAGAGTATAAACTCTTTTTTATTTTTTAAGTTTTTTAATAAATACTTTAGGCCGTTAATTTAGTTACTTATACTAAGTTCTATACCCCCGGATATACTCTTATATATTATAAAGAATTAGTTAAATCGATTGGGGCTAGTTTTACCTTTTATTACCCTCGATTTTTTATATTTTTCGTACGATTTAGTACGTTTTTTTTTAGAGTAGTTACTTAACTAATATCTATCTTTTTTATAAATAAAGTACTACTTTTTATATTACCTTACTCGCGGGTTAAATCTCTACTTATTTAACAAATCTAGGCCTCTTTATTAATAATTACTATACTTAGCTTTTTTCCTTTTTTTATTATATATTTAATTAACTTAGTATTATTAATAAGGGTTATTATATATTTAGAAATAGGTTTAGTATAATATTTTTATTTTAATATTAAAACTAGATCTTAACCTCGAGTAGAGCGTTTCGTAGTCTTTAAGTACTTAGTATAGGGTTATTTTTATTTTTAATATACGTTAGATTATAGTATAAAAATATCTAACTTTTTGCTCGTTAGTCCCCTTATTTAGCTAGGTTTTTATTAACTTATTAATTCGATTAATAAGCTTTTTAAGGATTTCTATTTACGATTTACTTTTTATTATCCTAGCTATAAATATAAAAAAAATTACTTATAGTTTGGATAAGAGTTCTAAATTCTTATTATAAGTCTCGAAGCGGCTTCGGATTATATTAATAATACTAAAAAAGTCGTTTTAATTAAGATTATATACTACTTCGTAGTAGTAATTAGAGGCTTTGCTTATAAGTACGATATTAATTACTAAGTAATACTAGTATTCCCTAATCCCGACTTTTTTATAATAATTATAAAATATTATTAAGGTTTTTTATAAAACCTTATACTTCCCCTTAAAATATAATTTCTCTTTTAAAAAAATCTTTTTAAAGTTTATAAATTACTTCGTATTTACTACTAGATTTTTAGTATTTATAAGCGATCCTTGCGTCGCTATATACTATTAGTAATTTCGGGTCGTTTACTTCCTTTCCTATTAGCCGATTAGTGCCGAATTTCGTATTAGTAATAATAACGAGCTATAAATTAAAATAGGTAGAATTGTTAATTATTAGACTTCTAGTACTATATTTTACCTCTATATATCCTTTTATAATAATAAATTACTATTAGTAAGTATAAGAAGGAAATCTACGTCGTTTACCCTTTTTTTAAATTCGTTAAAGCGATTATATACCCTATTAACTTATACTTAGTTCTATAATATAAATTCCTCTTTTATAATCGTTATTACTAGGATTTTATATAGTTCTTATAATTATAATTACGCTAATAATACCCCTCGCTCATAAAGGAATTTATTAACTACTTTTATAATTCCTAGGCTTATGCTTATAAACTATTTATTTAGTTAGTAACTAAGGTTATTTACGATTTTATAAAATAGGAGTTACCCCTATAGCCCCTTTTTTTTATAAACCTTAGTTAAATAAATTAATACTATATTAATTTACTTATTATTAGGCTAATTCGTAATCCTATATATTTATATTCCCTAATAGTCCGGGTTAATATTTACTTATTTATAAAGGATTAGGATTTTATTTAGGATCGGGTTTCTTTTTCTTTTTCCTTATCTTAACTTACTAAGGGTCGTGTTTTAACCTATACCTATATTAGTAATCGCTAGCGTATTTAATTTTAATAAGGATATATTTAATCCGCGCGTTAGCTATAATAAGCCCGTATTTTTATTACTTAATAAATTTATTAAGGTCTAGGAGATTCCTACTTCTTCTTATTATCTCGTTATTACTCTCGTTTTTACTATTTTTAATAACTACTATTACCTTTTTAAATTATTAGTTATTATACTTATTAAGACCTCTTTTTTATTTAGAATAAAAGAGTAGGTTTTAGTAACCCCCTTTTTTTAATAATAATAATAAACGTTTATATTATTATAAAAAGATATAGTAATTAATTTTATAATCTCTATTAGTTATTAATTTTTACTATTTTATATATTTCTAGCTTCTTAAGCTTCGTACTCTCCGTAACCTCTAAATAGTTTCCTTTCTTAACCTACCTCCTCTAGGGTAGTATTTTATAAAAATAGTTAAATATAAATACTAAACGGCTCATAGAGGAGTTATATAAGCTATTAGTACGGTTAGCGAAGTTAAGCTCCCCCTTCCTCGTAAGATCGTAGGCCTTAAGGACTTATTAAAAATACTACTTATTACTCGTACTTAGTAGGGTTAGATACTTTAAGGATTTTTTTTTTTACGGCCTCTTAGTACCCTATTTTATAGTTTTTTAAGTAGTATTTTTCGTAATTTAATTATACTAATCTAGTAATTATTACACGCTAGTAATTCCTTTTATTAATTCGGCTAGTTAATTTTTAATTACGAGCTAGCCGTAGTAAAGTTATTTTAGTAAAAAAGCTATTTAAAGTAATAGTAAAATACTAGTCGCTTAAGCAGTTTTATTAATTAACGTAGTTTAATATAGTAAATATCGACCTCTTATAAATAGTAAAAGACTACGATTACTCAATTCCGTACGGTATTCGAGAATCGCCTCTTTTTTTATTACTTTTATAAAATCAATTAGTACGAATCTCCTATTTCGTATAGTATTAAAAGGTCGTCTCTTCTATATAACGAGATACCTTACTAATTTATAATAGTAAAATTTAATTACTAATTAGTATAGGTTTTTTTCTTATAAGGGAATTAGTTCGAACCGTAGGTTAACGAAGAGATTAATTTAACTATATAAATTTCTACGTAGTAAGTATAAAAAGGAGGTTCTAACCGTAGGTTAGGCTGGCTACGATAATCCTAAATAGGGCCCCTAATTGGCCCCTGCGTCGATCGACTGTATGCCGCGGTCGAATTGGACTTCCGATCCGACAGTTGACAAAAAGTGCACCCATGTCTTGGGTCAAGGGTTCACAACGAAGGTCGGTGAAAAGGCAGCCAGCGTGATTCGTGTGTATGATGATCGTGCACAACCCGGGACATGAGTTGGCCAGGCGCTGGCACAACCTGGCCATATCAGAGAACCGTGATGACTGTAGAACGACATGGCGGAATCTTGCCAAGTCTTCGAAAGTGAACGCATCCAACAAAGCCCCCGCGGACCGGTAGTCCCCGAGTGAGACGACCGTTTTTTACAGATCGATCCAATGAATCGCACTATGTCGGATCGGAAGTCCAATTCGACCGCGGCATACAGTCGATCGCGCAGGGGCTAATTAGGGGCCCTATTTAGGATTATCGTAGCCAGCCTAACCTACGGTTAGAACCTCCTTTTTATACCTATATAGAAATTTATATAGTTAATTAATCTCTTCGTTAACCCACGGTTCGAACTAATTCCCCTATAAGAGAGAAACTTATACTAATTAGTAATTAAATTCTATTATTATAAATTAGTAAAGTATCTTATTATATAAAAAAAACGACTTCTTAATACCGCACGGGATAAGAGATTTATACTAATTAATTTTATAAAAATAAATAAAAAAAGAGGTAATTCTTAAATACTATATAAAATTAAGTAATTATAGCCCTTTATTACTTATGAGAAGTTAACGTTTATTACGTTAAACTACGTTAATTAATAGAACTACTTAAGTAATTAGTATTTTATTATCGTTTTAAGTAGCTTTTTTATTAAATAACTTTCTAATAGCCGGCCCGTAGTTAAAAATTAATTAAGTAATAAAAAGGACCGTTAGAAAAGTAATAATTACTTAACTATAATTAGGTTACGAAAAAAACTATTTAAAAAGATATAAAATAGGGTACCGAGGGGCCGTAAGAGGAAAATCTCTAAAGTATCTAACCTTACCGAGTACGAGTAATAAGTAGTATTTTTAATAAGTCCTTAAGGCCCGCGATCTTATAAAAAAAGGGAGGGGGCTTAATTTTATTAACCGTACTTAATAACCTATATAGATCTTTTATAAGCTACTTAGTATTTATATTTAACTATTTTTATAGAATATTATTTTAAAAGAGGTAGGTTAAAAAAAGAAGTTATTTAAAAGTTACGGAGAGTACGAGGCTTAGGAGGCTAGAAGTATATAGAATAGTAGAAATTAGTAATTAGTAAAGATTACGAGACTAATTACTATATCTTTTTATAATAATATAAATATTTATTATTATTATTAAAAAAAGGGGGCTACTAAAACTTACTTTTTTATTTTAAATAAAAAAGAGGTCTTAGTAAGTATAATAACTAGCGATTTAAAAAAGTAATAATAATTACTAAAGATAATAAAAACGAGAGTAGTAGCGAGATAGTAAAAAAAAACGGGAATCTCTTAAATTCTAATAAATTCGTTAAGTAGTAAAAGCATAGGCTTATTATAACTAACGCGCGGATTAAATATATTCTTATTAAGATTAAATATACTAATAATTACTAATACGGGTATAAACTAGAGTACGACCCCTAGTAAGTTAGTATAAAAAAAAAAAAAAAAACCCGATCCTAAATAAAATCCCGATCCCTTATAAATAAGTAAATATTAACCCGGACTATTAAAAAACGTAAATATATAAGATTATGAATTAGCTTAATAATAAGTAAATTAATATAATATTAATCTATTTAACTAAGGTTTATAAGAAAAAGGGGCTATAGGGGTAACCCCTATTTTATAAAATCGTAAATAACCTTAGTTACTAGCTAGATAAATAGTTTATAAATATAAGCCTAGGAATTATAAAAGTAGTTAATAAATTCTTTTATAAGTAAGAGGTATTACTAACGTAATTATAATCGTAAGAACTATATAAAATCCTAGTAATAATAATTATAAAAAAGGAATTTATACTATAGAACTAGGTATAAGTTAATAAGGTATATAATTACTTTAATAAATTTAGAAAAAGGGTAAATAACGTAGATTTCCTCCCTATAATTACTAATAGTAATTTATTATTATAAAAGGATATATAAAAGTAAAATATAGTACTAGAAGTCCGATAATTAATAATTCTACTTATTTTAATCTATAGCTTATTACTACTATTAATATAAAATTCGGCGCTAATTAGTTAATAAAAAAGGAAGTAAATAACCCGAAGTTACTAATAATATATAGCGACGTAGGGATCGCTTATAGATACTAAAAATCTAGTAGTAAATACGAGGTAATTTATAAACTTTAAAAAGATCTTTTTAAAAAAGAAATTATACTCTAGGGGGAAGTATAAGGTCTTATAAAAAATACTAACGATATTTTACGATTATTATAAAAAGGTCGGGATTAGGGAATACTAATACTATTCGGTAATTAATATTATATTTATAAGTAAAGTATCTAATTACTATTACGAAGTAGTGCGTAATCTCGATCAAAACGACTTTTTTAGTATAATTAACGTAATCCGAAGCTATTTTAAGACCTATAATAAGAATCTAGAGCTCCTATCTAAGCTATAGGTAATTTTTTTTATATTTATAGCTAGGATAATAGAAGGTAAATTATAAATAAAAATCTTTAAAAAGCTTATTAATTAAATTAATAAGCTAATAAAAACCTAGCTAAATAAGGGAACTAACGAGCAGAAAGTTAGATATTTCTATATTATAGTTTAACGTATACTAAAAATAAAAATAACCCTATACTAAGTACCTAAAGATTATAAGACGCTCTATTTAAAACTAAGATTTAGTTTTAATATTAAAATAAAAATACCGCGCTAAACCTACCTCTAAGTATATAACGGCCCTTATTAATAACACTAGGTCGATTGGACATATAATAAAAAAGAGAAAAAAGCTAAGTATAGTAATCGCTAGTAAGGAGGCCTAGATTTATTAAATAAATAGAGATTTAACTCATAAGTAGGGTAATAAAAAAAGTAGTATTTTATTTATAAAAAGGATAGATATTAATTAAGTAACTACTCTAAAAAAGAACGTACTAAATTATATAAATAGTATAAAAAGTCGAGGGTAATAAAAAGCAAAACTAGCCCTAATCGATTTAACTAATTCTTTATAATATATAAGGGCACATCCGGGGGCACAGAACTTAGTATAAGTAACTAAATTAACGGCCTAAAGTATTTATTAAAAAACTTAGAAAATAAAGAAGACCTTATACCTTATACTAACGAATTAGATTATAATAAAATTAATAATATTAACTACTCTTTTTTTACCTTATTAGCCTCTAGAGGATATATAAAAATAAACGGGTAAAAAGTAATAAAAGCTCTTAATAAGTAAGCTTTTATTTATAAATAATAAAGGAAAGTCCCCTAGATAATAGGTATAAAGAGGGGTAAAGGGGGCAAATTATAATCCGGCTTACTAAATTTAATAATACTAGATTTACCTTTTTTAATACTTAAAGAGAAATTAGGTACTAAGTAATTATAATAATAACTAAGGGGGTCTTTTTTATACTACTTAAACTACTTAAACACTAAGCTTATTTAAGTATTTTATATAAGTAAAAAGTATAGCTTAGAAACTTTTTAGAGGATTATTTTAAATATTAAGGTATTATAATAGTTAATAAGAGGAAAAAGGTAATTCTAAGTATTATAGAGGATCGTATTAATAATACTTAATACGTTAATAATAAGTATTATAAGGATTAGTTTTAGCCCGGGTAAGGAAATCGTTACCCTAGGTATAATAGAAGTCGAGACGTACTTCGGAACGATAACTTTTTATATTTTACTTATTAATATACTATTTCTCTTATATTTAAAAGATATAGATCGACTAAGTATTATTTTTAATAATACGAGGAATAGAATCTCTAATAATAAGTACTTTAAAATAGTTAAATAACGGTAGGAGTACGCGTTTATAAGGCTTAATAATAACTTAAAGTCGATTTATTATTTAATAAAAAATAAGCTTTAATAACTATACTAGAGGTTCGGCTACCTATTAGTCACGAGGCTATATAACTTCCTAAAGTAGTTAGGTAATAACGATATTAAAATAGGGGCGCTAGAGTAGTTAATAAAAGTATACTACTAATACTAAATAAATACGCAAAGCTTACGTAGGTTTAAATTTAAATTACGTAATAAGCTTAACTTTAATTAGGAAATTATTATTAATATCTTTTATTTAAATAATTAGCTAGTTTTATATATAATCGACGAAGCTATATCTTTTTAAGTAGAGTAATTCCTCTGGGATTTATAAATAAAAATAATATAAATAGCTTTATAAAAAAGCTAGATTAATATATACTAAGGACTACTAAATAGTATTAGAACCGACGCTAATACTAGCTTTAAGTTAGTAAAATTTAGAGAGAATACGACGGCCTATAGTATAAAGCTAAAAGTCGTGCCCGTTAAAGCGTATTATAGTATTAGAAAAGTAGAAAGGGTACACTAGTAATTAAAAAAGGTATTTAAAATTATTAAAAAAGAAAATCTAGATTTTATTAATAATAAATACTTCTAAATAGTATTTAAATATTATAATAATACTATAGGGCTTAATAGGCTTATACTAACGTTTTTTGTATTTAGAATATATTTAAGAACGACCTTAGCTTTATTACTATCGCTAAATATAAGCTAACAAGCCTAAGTAATTAAAAAAGTAATATAAGTACTATACGAAGTAAGTATAAGAAAGTAAGTTAACGAGGTAATTATTATATATAATAGGCCCGATATAAGAGGTAATTTAAATATATTACTAAATTTGGATATACGAGTATAGTACGAAATTACTTAATAATAGGCTAGGCTATATAAATTAATTTTTATTAACGAGCGATTTTACGTAGTTACGAGGGATCGTAACTAACCCCTTAAGGTATTAATTATAATAATAAGACTATATTATATAGATCTTAGTAAGGTAATTTCTAATTTATAAAAAAAAGAAGAGCTAGGGGAAACTATATAACTTATAATAGAGGTATAAGAAATTATCTTTAATAAAATTATTATAATAATATTAATAAACGACGAGGAAAAGGAAATTACTAAAAGGGCACTAATATTACTAGCGAGACGTTATAAAAGACTATAATAGTAAGTACTAACGTAGTAATTTATTATTAGTAACGAAGTAATTAATACTTTTTATATAGTAAAAGAGAAAGCCGATTTTAAGCTAATAGTTAAATTACGTAAAAAAGGCGTAATTATAACTATTAGAAAGCTATATAAGGAATTAGATCTTATTAAAATAAATACTCTTTATAATCGAGGGGTTTATTAATTTATTTTCTATAACTTAAAAAAGTATATAAACCTTTATATATTTAAATCGTAAATAGTTCGTAAGATTAAAAAGAAAGAAATACCTTAACCGTACGAGAAGTTTAAATACGTAATTTAGGGGTACAGTAACGTTAAGAAGGCGACGCTACTTATATAATTACTTATAATATAGCGCTATAGCTAACGATTAATAATAGTACTAATAGTATCGCTACGAAAAAAGGGATACGAGATTTAGAGCCGTAATATTACTTAAGCCTATATTTAATTAGCTATAGGGCTTATAAAGAAAATCCTAGCTTATTTACTAAAAGAAATAGCTAGTAAGTACTTAGAAAGTACGATTATTAAAGTACTTAAACTACTATATAGGCTCGTAAAATCGGGTACTTATTAGTAAGCTACTTATTACGATTTTTATATTAATTAATTATTGATAGTTATATTTACGTACGATTTATACTTATTAGTCTCTAAGTATATAAATAACTAATTTAAAATCGTTAAAATATAAACTAACGATATATTAAGCCTATTTAATATTAACTTTATAAAAAAAGAAGATAAAGAGCTCTAAAAAGCGGGCTTTATAATAAAACTAAAAGAGGTCTTTATAATAAATACCCCCCTAGTATTTAATAATAAAATTTTTATAATCGAGGGGGAAACCGTCGTTTTTTAATAAAAGGGGTAAAATAAGAAAATTAGCCTTATTAATCCGAACGTAATTAATATTAAAAAGTAATATAAGACTAAGCTTATATAAGGGGTATATATTATAAGTATATACTAGCCCGAGGCGATTTTTAATTATACTAAAATAGCGTAAGCTATAGAACTAAATAAATAAAACGTCGAGGTATTTAATAAGTAGCTTAAGTAGTAATATTTAAATCTCGATCGAAGTCTTATTTACTACCCGATCGACCTCATAGTTAATAAGCTCTACGTATTTATAAATAGTTTATTTATAAATAATAAGGACCTTATTTTATAATTAGGGTATATTACTATTCTTATTAACGAGAGTATAAGCGAGAGCAAATTTATAATATATAATAATATAATCTATTACTTATTAACTAAAAATAAGTAGGTAACGAAAAGTATATTAGTATTAAAAGTTTATAATATAGTTAATAGCGTTAACCTCGCCTACGTAATTTTAATAACGCTAAAGAGAATTATTAATCGACTTAGCTTTTTACTAATCCTAACGGTTATTTATATAGATTCTTATTTATTATATAAATATTTTATTAAATTAAGAACTATAAAAGAAAAGAAGCTTATAATCGATATTATAGCCCTTAGGTAATTATATAAAAAGTATAAAATCCTCGAGATCCGTTAGATTAATAATAATAATAACCTCGCTAACGCTTTTATAAAAGTAGTATTTAATAAGGGGTTAGAATAATTCGTAAGTAATAAAAAAGTTAATATATAAATAAAAAAATAGCTTATATAAAAAGAATAAAGAAAAAAAAAAAAAAGAGACGACTTAATAAACGGGCCCGAGGTTAAATTATACCTCTAATTATAGTAATTAAATCGATAAAAAAAAGAGAAAGTTAGTATTAGATCGGAAGTTTAATTTAACTGCGGTATATAGTTAATTGTATAGGGGCTAATTAGGGGCCCTATTTAGGATTATTATAGCTAGCCTAACCTACGGTTAGAACCTCTTTTTTATACTTACGCAGAAATTTATATAGTTAATTAATCTCTTCGTTAACCCACGGTTCGAACTAATTCCCCTGTAAGAGGGAAACCTACACACTACTTGCCGCCGAGTGCGTTGGTCTATGTATGGGCTTGGCGTATAATTGTTCCATTAGCCGCCGCGACTCCTTGCAAGCGAGGCCTGCTAGATAGGGAGCCGGACCAACATGGTTCATGATGAGGGGCAGATGGCTCTTGTTGGCGTTGTTGGTTGCGGTTGCTTTACGATTCACAGCCCAAACGGATGGCACCGAAAGCGCTTCCGTCCATATCTGCAGTCGTAATTCTGGGGGCAAAGCTCCGAAATAAGTAAAGCGATGCGCTGCGTCCATGTTGTACCCCAAATGAAGAGCGGAAATGAAGGAAGCGTAATACTTGCTGTGCTAGCGTGACTTCGAAGGCGGAGTGTGTGGGTTGTAGATGACAAGTTGGCTGTGAGAGGTTGCCCAGCCGCCTGGCCATCTTCTTCAGCAGGCAGTGTCTCCACACGTCCGCGGTAAATGCAGCGGCCTGTGTTAAATATCAAGACCCAACCAACTTGCTTGACCACTAACAATACTTACATACACATGCTGTTCAGGTCATACGTTGAATGGCCATGATCTCATCACACATCACCAATTTCCAAAAAACAAACTGGAGTCGCAGGCACTGTTCAATGACCAAAAATGCTCGGAATGTTTCGAACTTCAGAACAATTTGTAGAGTCGGTTTTCTCGGCCCTCAACGCATCAAAAACTCCCTGCGTACTCTGGGGACACTATCTGCTTAATGTCCACGGCGTACCTTCAATCATAGGGGTAGGTTCATTCCGAGCATTTGCATTGGTGTCTTGAATACCAAGGCTAACAAACAGAAAGTCTATAGATTTTGTCGTCCAGGATAAAATGCTTTCGGTCGGCGCCGATGCTATTTCAGAATTACCCGAAATCGAGCAATGCCCATCCGTGGAACTATGCTTTGCGAGCTCGCCTGAGCGCCGAACACCACCGCCTGCATTTCATGTGCACATCAAATCCTCGGAGCTCACCATAGGGTTATACCTACAGTCAGAAACACTATGGTTTCTACCAGACTTTGACGATTCCCTCTTAGCTTTCGAAGACAAGCAATCAGCGACATTTGCTCTTGCTCATAACCGAGATGTGCTTCCACCCTGGCGACCGGGTCGCGGATCTGGTGCTTTCAAATCTACCGACACCTCCATTGTCGTACCCAGATCTCACATACTGTTAGAGGCTTACCTGCGAGTCTATGCTCGTGACTCGGGCAAGACAATGGGCTCCTTCGCCATGGCCATGATCGCCTACATGGAGGAATATGTTGACGACGACGGTTTGCTCGACTCGAAACAACTTCCGGAACCGCTGAAGTCATTTTACGACGAGCTTCGAGTCGGTGAAAAGCCACTCCGACAGTGGACAAAGGAATTCAAAGAGAGCCTTAATATTCCTGACGAAGAGTCTGAGGATGAGGATCTCTGGTACTGAAGGATAGGGCAGGTCATTGTGATGTTGATACTATCATTCTTTACCCTTTCACATTCGCGGGGCTATCTATCCTGTATATCGCCCTTGCAGTATTGAAGTATCCTTCATATTCAATAATGTCTTCCTCTCCTTCGGCTTCGTAATGATAGTGACCTCCAGCATTCTTTCCCAGTGGAGAGAACGCGTGCGTGTGCTCAATCCTCAAGCCCATCTTGTTGCCCGGATCCGCAGAGTGCAATACGCATAGTCCCACAACGGGCGAATCGAAATCATGAAAGGTCAACCATTTCTCAACTTCCTTTCTATCCTTAAAAGGCAGATCGCTCTCAGCAGGGAAATCAGGCATGATGTGGTAAGTTGCCTTCCCTGCTTTCACAACAAAGGCTCCGCCGAGACTGATAGTTCTTTCGTTGCCATATGCAGTATTCAGCCCTTTCCGGATACACTCGGTAAAGCTCTTTTCAGAACCCTTGCGGCCCTTTGCTGTAATCTTGAGGACCGGTCCTGGCTCGCCCAAGGAGCCGTACAAGTTGACCATAAGACCGCAGTCTACGGAAGGGCTCGTTCCAACGCTGACTTCACCGGTGGTGCGTTTGATCTGGATGACTTGACTTTTGTTATCGACCTTGTCAAGACCCCCTTGCCAGCTAAGATTCGGCGCAAGCTCGCTGTTCTGCCCGATGACGTGGAAAGGACCGGCGCCGGCACCGATCAAGCTGCCCTTTTCAGGGCTCATTTCCATATTCTTGCCAATCTCTGGTATGGACCAGATGCTGTCGAGCCGGGGGCGGGGAAAGAGGTTCGGCTGGCCGCCAACATCTGCGATTTTTTCCTCCCCTGAGAGGCCCTCGGTCGCCAAGTGAAAAGGTGCTTTTCGCAGGTCGGGACAATTGACCACAGCCACTGATGCGTGCTTGTAGTTGGCGTCCAAGGGAGCTTTGAGTCGCTCGACTAACTCTTCCAGGCTCGGGGGCGATAGGAGGAACTTTTCGACACGCATCGTGAGAGTGTGAGGGGTATTAAGTTCTAAGTTTTTTCCGAGCAGCTGGTTCTCGACGTTCGAGGTAAGTACGAATTGCTGCCTTATTTGAGTCGATAAGACGTTGGATTTATTACTAGAAGTGTAATGTACTTAGTAGAGGTATAGTCGAAGAGGTTATTGTTCGGCCCGTATGACGTGATGCGAGAACCCCGCTGTGCGGATCGGGAATGCCCCGGCAGTCGGTTCAGAGCTTTTTGAGTGCAGCCACGACACATGCACCTCAATTTGAATGGTTTTGGTGTCTGCAAGTTCAGGCGGCGTCTTCTGAGACTTTTGTTTTACTTGCTCTACCTTCTTCAATCTTTCCCTAAACTGCTGCAACCCAAGTAATATCATGTGCACGCCTCCATACATTATGTTTTTCTATAATAATAACAAAGACAAGATTTCTAGGGAATGTTTTCTGTTGAAAGAAATGTCTCACTTACGGCCAAACCAAACCTACCAATAGTGGGGGAAGAGAAATCCCTGAGGTCATGACAAACCCTCGTACAGGCTGGGAGTTACTTAGGTAGGCTACAGTAGTATTAAACCATAGAGCACTGAATCAAAGCACTAGACTTACGTTGTGGAAATAACGGTCGTATTCAACAAAACCTAAATTTCACTCAATTACTAGTTATAGCTAAGTAAGCACTGAAATTATGCCAAAACATATGCTCATAAAAACTTGTCCCATTCTCTGATGCTATCGCGTTAATGGACATGGAAATGTTGAGTGAGCGGAAATAAGCTCGAATAAAACTCCAGTCTTCGCAAAGGCTTTTGAAATTTCATCAGAAGTATTGCCTCTGTCGTGTTCGTATGTTGGAGTCTTAACGGCTACCTTTCGGAGGCCAGGTAGTTGACCGGCCAAGCATGATGATGCCAGACGAAGCAGCATCACAGTCAGAGGTTCAGTGCTAGCATCTAACCTCTCATGAATCCAAGGACGAGAGCCTGGGGCTAAAGAGTACAGGCAGTATCTTGGGTCCGAGTACCAAATGTCATGGAGAGTCAATTGCGTGAGCTTGGGCGGCAGACGCGCAGTGATGTCTGCGTTTGCCATGTCTTCGGAACTTCTGAAGATGGTTGGTAATTCGGTCTCCAACACAGTCAGATCTTCCAAATCTGTGAGACATGTAAGACATGGTTCATCGGGGGTCCGAAGAGCTGAGAGGTCCCCATGTAACAGCGTAAGTCTCTGCAAACGCGGGCAGAGTGTTGAAAGCGTCGTCGATAGGTGAGTGGTGATCCCCGGGTGTGTGGTTTGCTGGAAACAAGGAGCGAAAAAGTGATAGTCAATCTCGATTTCGAGAACTCGAAGACCGGGGCACAGCTGGAGTAGTCGGCATAAATCGGGTCCGCGGATGGCAGTTTCGTGGAAACGAATTTGCTCCAAAGCAAAGGGTCCAGCCGCGGCGACTTGGGCGAGACCTCCCCATCTATCGTTGTCGTATCGCGTAAGAATCGAAGTGAGAGGAGGCAGGGCAAGCAGGCCAGTGAATATACGAGGAACCTCGGGAATGTTCATGAAGTACACCGCAGGGTCTTCCAGTTCCAAGTGCCGCAAATTGGGTAAGGTCCCCGGATGACCTGTCGCATTGCTATGAGTTGGTGTAAGCCGTTTCCGCAATCCCCTCTCACATTGCTCGGCTGACTCCCATATTACGCGTAATGTCAAATGTTGCACATGAACCCCAAGTTCAGGTGTTTCGATGAGGGACCGGATGAGAAGACCAGCGGCGTCTTTGGATTCATCCAGGTTGATATTAGAAAAGAGTTGAGAGTTGCAGAGAAGGTGAAATATTTGACAAGTTTGTGAAAGATTCGACAAGGTCCGGGTATCTCTAGCACCATCGTATCTGTCTCTCCTCAAAAGAGCGACGGAGTCGACGATGCAACGGATGAGCTCGTTGGGAAGGTCCAGCAGGCGTTTCTTCGGCATCAGCATTGACCCCGAAGTCGCCAGCGTTGAGTATTCCATGATGATGCTCCTCTACAACGCGTTCACAGCTCTTTAAGAGCTAGGTGCGAAGTGTATTGGCCGTTCAACATGTGAGAAGCATGCAGAAATCGGCTGTATTGCGATGAGCGAACTCGAATCTGTGACATCAAGTCGGCAAGAAGGGAGTGAATGGGGTGGCGTCATTCTGACTTTCTACTTCCATATTCGAAGAGGCTGGACAAGATAGGGGCACAAGGGCAGAACCGGCCACTAAGATCAGACGGACCGAGCGCTAGAAGAGGCCAAACGGAGGGCCGAGGTTTTTTTGACGCTAAAATCTTTTGTCATTATTAAATTCGCAAAACGGTTCAAGCTTTGTTACATGATGAGATTTTTCCTTTGTGTCGAAATGGATGACGTGGGAGTATTACATGGAAGTAGCATAACGGAATAAATGGAGGCGTACTGCTACTTCCTAATCTGGTAAGTACCGTTTGGATAACTGACGATGAGAGCACACCGAGCTCGGTGAAGAGCAAGCGATTACATAAGCGAAGTGAAGCCCACCGTTGTCCCAGCAACGTGCCACACGACCCACATGGCCGATCTGTTATCGTTATCAATAATCAACACCACAACACTGGGCATCCTTTTCTAACGCTGCCCCATTTCGAACTTGAACATCGACAACCTAGACGCAGTACTCCAGCACCACATCACTCGGAGACGCGACGGCAACTTGCCGCGACGATACTAACCATGGCAGCCTCCGACGATCTCATCAACTTCGACGTTATTGAAGCACAGAAAGAAAACATCCAGGCGCTGCCCAGTGGTCGCTCCGCCAAAAAGCTGGCTCAGCTGTTCTCGCCCTCGCCTCTGCAGAAGCTGAACACACCGACACCCTCAAACACCAAAAATGTCAACGATTGCATTCGAATCGAGTACGAAGAGGAACTCCAAAACATCTCCGAGTCGGACGATCCTCTAGACATTTACGACCGTTATGTGCGATGGACCCTGGACGCATACCCCTCGGCGCAAGCAACACCGCAATCTCAGCTTCACACGCTCCTCGAGCGCGCAACTAAGACCTTCATTGGTTCATCACAATACAAGAACGATCCCAGATACCTCAAGATCTGGATTCTGTACATCCAATTCTTCGCCGACTCGCCGCGAGAAACCTTCCTCTTCCTGTCGCGACACAGCATCGGAGAGTCACTTGCCCTTTTCTACGAAGAATACGCCGCCTGGCTAGAGGGCGCTGGCAGATGGAGTCAAGCAGAGGAGGTGTACAAGCTCGGCATCGAGCGCGAGGCAAGACCAGTACAGCGCCTGATTCGCAAGTTCAAGGAGTTCGAGGAGAGACTTGCCCACCAGCCTGAGGCCGACAACGAGCCCTCATCGCCAGCACTTCCCACCGTGCGGCCCGCTTTGGCTGCAAAGATTGACCCCTTTGCTGCCGCCCGCGCTGCGGCCGCTGTAGCTGCGGACCCCCAGGCCCCTCGACCCAGCCAGGGCGTGAGCACAACGGCGGCGAAGCCTGGCAAGGCTAAGATGTCCATCTTCTCGGATGCCGACTCCGCGCCTCCTGCGTTGTCGTCGCGTGGACCAAGCTCGAAGGGATGGGATTCAATCGGCTCCCTGGGCGACCGGAAGAAGGAGAACGTAATGGAGCCCAAGCCGTGGGCAGGGGAGACATTGAAGGCTGGCGGGAAGAAGAGCACTGCTCCGAAGATGGCTATCTTCAAGGATACGGTAAGCACCAATTTACTTGAACTTCCCAATGCCTGGATGTTGATGATTATAGGACTAATGTTTGGCTTTATGGCGTTTCATGTAATTCAGTCTCAGTTGCAAGCAAAAGTGCAACCCAAAGCCCAATCACGATCATCACGAGCGCAAATGTCCAAGTCCCATATTACACTCGTGCCATCAAAGAATCAAACAGTAGTGAACCCCGTAAGCGGGAAGAAGGAGCGCATTTTTGTTAGCCTCGAGGCCCTCTATCCCACTCCCGAAGAACCTGGCTCAGAGCTTGGTTTTGAGGAAGTTTGGGCCATGAACCGAGGCTGGCTGGATGTCTCCTGGGACGACGTATCACTAACTGAAGAGATCCCTTCCGAGATGATGAGCGTTGAGCCTTCCTTGGTTGACGATCTCAGCCATTTAGTACGGGAGAAGATGGTTGTTCACACAGAAACCGTAGTTATGGATGAGAACGGAGCCATAGTCAAGAAAAAGGGGGGCAAGAGCAAGAAAAAGAAGACGATGGAGGTGAACGAGACTCAAATCAGTAAGCGGCTTCCATTTCCACAAGTTATGTCGTGTTCAAGCTGACATTTTGATAGTCAAAGCAAATCTAGACTCACCGTCTAGGCCGAAGCTGAAGAAGAGGAACACGGCTGAGCCAACGATGACGCTCCATACTCGTGCTGCTACGGATGAGATCTACGAGATTTTCAACCAACCCATTCAGTCTAATCCTCTGGATGATGAGGAAGAGGAGGAAGAAGACGAAGAGGAAGATAGCGACGAGGACGACGACTACGAGACAGATGGCGACTACACTGAGGTTGAGAACACCATGACTACTCGCCTGATTGAAAACGACAACGCCGTCGAAGAAGCTGACGAAGATGGCTCGGATGTCAAGAGTATCAGTGAATGGTCTGACTTCTCCACGCGCAAGCACGTCCCTGTTCTTGACGAGGACGCGACCCAAGCCGGTGTAGACGATACCCAAGCTTCCGACTTGATGAATCCGGACTACGCTGAGCGTACCGGTCCTCTACCAGATGAGCAGACTGCCTCCCAGGATGGCAGAGAATCAGGCGATGAGCAGGCGGCCGAAGAAGAGGAGGAAGGTGATGAGGATTACCCGCCAAGAACGAAGACGATTTTCGTTCCGATACCCCCAGAGGATTATGAACCCAGGACACGACCGTTTAGGGATCCGGTCGAGATGGCCAATAACCGTCTCCCCTTCATGACTCCGATTACGGAGAGAACCGAATCTTCTCTTGCGTTTACAGAACGGAAGGCGAGGTATGAGACTCCGTCTCGTGAGGAATATGAGTCCACTATCCATGAGGAGGACTCTGACATGGAAGAGCCGGGTAGCAGCCCATTGAGGGAAGTCCTGAGCGAAGTTCGACCTATCAAGATTGCCCAGCCCCTTCTCGGCAAGGCAAAGTCTGCTCCGCCAAAGCCAGCACCTCCCAAGGGACCGATCATCAAGGAGTTGCAATGCAACCCAGTAGATGAAGCCGTGAGGAATGAGATCCTCGCCAATATGCATCCTTCTCTTAACTCATACCCTGGATTCTACGACCATAGCCACGAGATGTACGAAAAAGGCAATGAGATCCGCAAATTCGCTAAGGCCATGACGAAGGCAGCCAAGGGTGGAGACAGAGTTAGCAATGCTTGTGCCATGGTCACAATCGAGTTCCCCGACATTGCGACAGAATATACCATCAGGAAAGAGCTCGGTGCAGGCGCTTTTGCCCCGGTATATCTGGTTGAGAACCCGGACGCAGACCAAGAGGACGAGGACGAGGACGAGAACGGGGTCGTGGCCATGGGCAAGGGCGCATTCGCCGTCAACCATCGCAGCCCCCTGGAAGCACTCAAGATGGAACTTCCCCCAACACCCTGGGAATTCCACATGATGCGTCTAGCACACACGCGTCTAGGCCCTCAGCACCGCGCAGCCGCCTCTGTTTCTTACGCCCATGAGTTCCACCTCTACCAGGACGAGGGCTTCCTCTTCCTTCCCTATCACCCCCACGGCAGCGTCCTCGACGTTGTCAACTTCTTCCGCGCCGAGCCGTCTGCCGTCATGGATGAGCAGCTAGCCATGTTCTTCACCATTGAACTGTTCCGCACTGTCGAGGCCCTACATGCCCGTGGCGTGCTCCATGGCGATCTCAAAGTTGACAACTGCCTCCTTCGCCTCGACCACGGCGGCAACGACCAGCCTCTATCAACGCAATATAGCGCTACCGGCGCAGGCGGCTGGGACGCGCGGGGCGTGACCCTCATTGATTTCGGTCGCGGCATCGACATGCGCAACTTTGCGCCCGACGTGGGTTTTATCGCGGACTGGAAGACGAGCGCGCAAGACTGCGCCGAGATGCGCGAGGGTCGGCCGTGGACGTGGCAGATTGATTACCACGGCCTCGCGGGCATTGTCCACTGCCTGCTGTTTGGCAAGTACATTGACACGGTTCGCTGTGACCAGGGCGGGATCGGGGCAGGCGGGCGCAAGTACCGCGTCCGCGAGAGCCTCAAGCGGTACTGGCAGACGGAGATCTGGTCGGAGTGTTTCGATTTGTTGCTTAACCCGGGGTCATTTGTCGCCGCGGAGGAGGGCGCTCGCATGCCAGTCCTCAAGAGCATGCGTAGCGTCAGGGAGAAGATGGAGGCTTGGTTGGAGGGTAACTGCGAAAGGGGTGTTGGGTTGAAGAGTCTTGTCGGTAAGGTCGAGGCTTTTGCCAAGGGCAGGAGGTGAGGAAGAGTATTGACATGCCTATCTTGCGTATGATTTGACGGAGGGGAGCGGCAGGTGGGCGTTCCGGGCTCTCTACAGGAGGAAGGAGATTGTTTACGTCGAACTACTTATACCACTGGTGCGGTCTCTTTTTTGCCTTTCTGTTCTCCTAGACTCGGGCCGTAAAAGAATCCTATCACAATAGCGTCTATCTAATACATGTTATGTACACAAACAAACCAAAAAAAGAATTCACCCCCCGGTGCTGAACTGGGGGCTACATCTCTTAGTGCTGGGATTCGAATTCGGGTACTCTCGTATGCGCTGAGCCTGTCGTCGAGTAGGCTAGTTGGCGTAGAAAATTGATGTCGACCTTTAACCACTCCACCACCCAGCCAGTTTGACCTGACCCATCGACCTAAACAGGCGCCTGCTGGCTGGTGACTGGAATGAAGTTGGGGGACCTATATGGGCATGTTGTCGTGATCGGACAAAAGGCCTCCTCGAGCCTGAGGTTTCCATGAATAACTCAAGTGTTTGGTGCCTGATTCATCAGACGAGAGATGGGTAGGACAGGTCACATCACGAGGCCGAGGTCGACGAGCCCGCCTGATCGCGGAACTTCCTAGATGCCTCGAACTCACCGTACATAGATCCCAGGGCCATGGAATATGTCACTGTGGTTATATTGCCTCTTAGACTATTGTTCTGGGCTTATAATTGGATTTTAAACGCGAACCATCCAGTCGCTCATAAGGTAACAAGATACATATTGATACACAGTCCAGACATCGAACCCAGTCCAGTCCTCTTACTCGCTCTCATCGTCAGTCTCGACCTTCTTCTTTCTACCCTTCCCAGCCGCCGCGCCCTTCTTCGCGGCCCCCTTGGCCCCTTTGGTCCCCTTCTTGGCATTCCTTTCAGCCTTGCGGTCGACCTGATCCTGTATCTTGTCCCTTTCGCCTGCGCCCTTCTTCTGCAGCTCCACCTCGAGCGCCTTGAACTCGTCGCTCTCGGCATCCATGCCGATCATGCTCTCCAGGAGCTTGATCTCGTCCGCCCAGACCTTCTTGTCCTCGACGGTCTTACCGTTTGCGTCCTTGCGGTCGATGGGCGTCTCAAGGACCATGGGGAGATTCTGGAAGGGCTCGTGGTTGACGAGGCTGTGAAAGGCGCGGAGACCGAGGAAGCCTGTGCCGATGTTGGCGTGGAGGTCGCGGTGGGAGGCGAAGGGTGCCTTGCTGTCGTTGACTTTGTGGTGTCAGTAATGACGTTCTTACAGTACCGAGTGATCTGGACCAGGGCAGTTGAGACTTACGGTGGAACGCCTTGAGGTACTTATTACCAACGACTTCGTCAAACTCCTTCATCGTCTCATGGAACTTTTCCGGCGTCCGCAAGTCGTATCCTGCCGCAAAGGCATGGCAAGTGTCAATGCACACACCGACTCGCTCCTTGTCCTCGACCTTGTCAATGATTTGCTTCAAGTCCTCAAACTTTGTACCAATGACATTGCCAGTGCCTGCCATGTTCTCCAACACTGTAATCACTTTCTTCGTCGCCTTGTGCGCGGTGTTGAGCTGCGCCGCGATGCGCCCGCACGCCTCCTCGCGAGCCTCCCCTCCAGTGTTGCCCGGGTGGAAGTTGTACAGCTTTATGCCCAACTGCTCGCACCGCTGAAGGTCATCTATGAAGCTCTTGTATGCCTGCTTCGCCTTATCGGCATCCACTTGGGCGAGGTTGACGAGGTATGAGCCGTGGGGAAGGACGTGTGCGGCGGCATCGTAATTATTTTCCTTTGCGAGGGATACGAATTGGTCTCTGGCATCGGCTGCCAGTGGAGGACTCTCCCACTTCCTTTGTGACTTGAGGAAGAGGGCAAAAGCATTGGCACCGATATTGACGGCATTCTGGATCGAGTTTTGTACACCTGTGGTAAAACTGTCAGCGCAAAGGATTGAGGATAAGGAGGCGTCGCGAATACTGACCGCCAGCGCCGCTGACGTGGGCACCAATATACATCGCTCTCTTCAGCGAAGACACTGCTGTCCTGTCTGTCAATGGCATATCGTCCTCCTTCTTCGCCTTGCCCTTCGCTACTGTGGTCTTTCTCTTTTTCGCGGGCTTCTCTTCCTCTTCTTCAGCGCAGCTTCCGCAGGCCTCGTGCTCGTCTTCTGAGGACACCTTGCGCTTTGCTGGTGCTTTCTTGGCGGCGGCTACGGTTTTCGTCTTCGTTGCAGCGACTGTTGTGGTCTTAGCGCCGTTCGTCTTCGTCGTGGTCGTCTCTTCGACCTTGGTCTCGACGACTGCTTGCGCCTTTCTGCGTGCAGAGGTGCGGGGAGGCATGTTTTTGGTTTCTCTTCTTCTCAATTCGCGCTGAGGTGAATGATCTTCGCGACAAGATGCGTATCTAGAAGGACCAATTCTCGAGAGATTGGAAGAACGAGGGGGCAGATGGAGAAGTAGGAATCGGGTCTTCCAAAAAAGCAAAGACTCGTCGTCGGCGGGCCAGTGATTGGCACGCGTCGAGATCCGCGTCATACATGCGCGATGTCAGGTGACTTTGATGAGCAATTAAGTAGGTAACAAGGTAATGCAGCTGTACGGGTAGAGTCTGTGCTCGACCTGGCTCCTGTTCTCCGTACTTGACGCTTTGCCTTACTTGAATGAAATCTCCCAATTTGACCGAAGTCATCCACGAACATTTCCATCGTCCCATTATATTGAATTAGAACCAGTATGAATTTGATCAGACTTTCAATTGCATACCGTAGTGTTTGCTAAAACTGCACCTAGCCATTGCGATGTATAGTGTACTTTGCTTACCCCTTTTCAACCCGAATACCCTCCAGGCGCCAAATTCAACCGCCGCTACCGTATTTTGACGTGAGTAAGACAAGAACGGAGTACCAAACTCAAAGAAAAGTTGCAAGAAAAAGGACAAACTGCTGCTCGCAGCTGTGCTATGCTACTTCAAGCAATGAACTGAAGCTCGGCCTTGCGCTCAGGTACGAACTGGTCTTTGTAAGTATCCCAAATCTTCTGAAGCTCGGCCATGTACAGGTCATGCAGCCGGTCAATATCTTCCTGGGTAGGTTGTGCTGTGGGTGACGTGGTGACCTTGATAGGCTTGCCAACCACAATGTTGAGCGGTCTGCGATACGGCATCATACCAACATCGTAGTTAAGAATTCCCCGGCCATGAAGAGCAGGGAGAGTAAACTTAAAGACGCGAAGCACAAACATCTGGAAGTTGTGCACCCAAGGATGGGTTTTCGGGCTGAGTTGGTCGTAGAGGTCATTCTCGCCAAAACCCAGCACGGGCACGAGGTCAGCTCCGGTCCGCAGCGCCATTTTGATAAAGCCCTTGCGTCCCTTCAGGATCAGTCTGAGAGTCCCGGGCTGAGCCTCGAGTGACTCCCTGGCACCACCCACAACAATGGTGACTGCACGTCCCATTCCCTCGCCATTGGCGCCGCCCTTGCTCAGCGTGTTCCAGATCGACTCCTTGGACACAGATCGAACGCCCATGAACAGGATGTAGTCGCGGTAAAAGGGGATTCGGAAGTTGTTGTCAAGTGTCAACAATGAGTTGGTGATCCCGGGGAACTTCTGGGCGAATCCGAGGGCATTGGTTGCAAATGCCGCGAAAGCACCGTGTGAGATGATTCCATGAGGGTGGTAGCCGAAAATGTACTTTCTTGTCGGTGGAAGATCGTGAGTCTTATGGAGCTCAGCAGGATAGTAATCAGCGAAGAATTTCCAAATGGGAAGCGATCGTAGCCATTCCGACCGTAGCTTCAAATTGCCATTGGAGGCAACGCCAGAGAGTGACAGGTGAATGAGGTAAGGGACCAAGAGAGGCCAGGTAAAAGGGATTGCCGCGAGGAAAAAGAAGATTGAGACGAAGGTCAGAATGGATAGGCCGTGAAACAGAACGGCTCCGGTCTGGAGACGGCGCTGAAAGGGGACCTGAAGAGGTGCGAAGCGGATGCCTGCAGCCTTCAATCCGAAGCGATGGCTGTTCCTTCGGCCTTGTGCTGCGAGAGTGAGGCGTGGGTAGTTGTCGTCGCTCATTCCCTTGATGCTTGTTGACTCTGATCTGTCAACATCAAATCCATCGACGAGAGTCTCATCGGCGGTGCCCTCGCTACCAAAGCTCTTTTCAGGGTCAACAGCATTGCCATTGCTGTCGTTCTCCTCGGCCTTACTGCCGTTGCTTCTCGCCGAGGATGGGGATCGTCGATGGCCTCTGCTTGGGCTTTTCGGGGAATCGTCTAGGCCCTGTTGGAGAGAGCATGGTCAATAAGATGGCACAGCAGCTAATTCAATTCATGTTGACTTACAGTGGCGCTGTACTCGTGACTGGACTCCTTTCTCTCAGCGACAGGTCTCTCGGTATCATCAGGAGCCTGCTTGTCGTTGGCTGAGGACGCTGGTGGCCCAAGCTCGGGAGCTTCTGCTACAACGTTAATCTTGCTGTTCCCAGACTCAGCTGCCTGCGACGCGAGCTGAGGGTTGCTGAATTTCTTGACAGGTTGCCTCTTGGTTGGCGACTTGGAACGAGCTGCGGAACCCTTCTTGCGAGGCATGATGGCGGATGTTGAATGATGGCGGCTCGTATGTCGATATCGGCAGCCCAGGTCCAGCTCTCGGTGGGAACGTGTACAAAGAGAAGATGCGGAGACCAAAGGCGTTTATAAAGCAGGTTGTCTCTTACCTGAAATGACAGCCACCTTGGTCCCGTCCCCAAAGTTAGACATGGTTGCGTCGGCGTCGGATGGCGGCAGGGCCGGACCTCGGACAGGCGTGCGGCGTGGGCGTAGGCTGGGAGCTCGGAGCAGACCTCCTTTGCTAATCGTAGACCCACGGCTTGATTCAGTAAGGGCGGTGGTTTGAGCAGAGATGATCGGAAACTTTTTGGCGCACAGGGTCCGAAGTCTATGAGGGAGCGGGCGAAGGAATGCACAAAGGGAGAGCGGAAAGGTTGTTTGGTGGCAGCTAGCCTGATGTTGCGAAACGAGGGCAGGTTGGTTGCATCACGCTGGGTGCGGATGAGAGAGAGGGACGTGGGTGTGCGTGGGAGCATCAGCAGCTAGCACCCCGGAGCTGCCGCCAATGACGATGACGTTACGGATTGGATCTCGTCCGCATACCCGCAAGCGGCTGCAGTCTACGACAGCCCCCCTGAGCACAGAAGGAGCCGTCTTTTGTGCATAAATTGTGCATAAACATACATAATATGCGAGATATGCACAACCCACGATATGTCGATAAGCACCCTGGTCAGGCTCCATCCCTTCTTCTCATCACCACCCAATCCCTAATTCGCATGTGATTATCAAGCTTTAAGAATGGCCTTATTCTTCTTACGAGAATCGGATCCCGATTGACTGGCGCGGTTTCCATTCAATTCATGAGAATTGGAGGCCGTCATAGAAACGATTCACCTTTCACGGAAGATACAACAAGGCTTCATGGGCTTGCATTAGATGCTCGGAAACGATCGACGCGACTGTCTCGAACATAGCGTCGTTGAGCTGTTGGTCTGAGACTTGCCTACCTAACTAAGACAAAGCTATGGGATAAGGAAGCACGGAAGAAAGCAAACGCGACGAGGTACCTTCGCATGTTCACGGACGCCTCCCTGGGACCTTGGCCAGAGCTCCTTTGCCATCCTCAACACCGGCGAAAAGCCTCAGTGGGGCTGGACCAGCCCAAACATGTGAAAATCACCAGCTGTCAATGCCATCTTGAAGGGCAGAGCCTCCAAAGAGACAGCGACCAGTCAGCTTCCGGCCCGTGCCAAGTCAATTGTCGAGGGATCGGGTGAACGGCAGGGGGAGCACGCGACACTTAAATCTACCACTGAGCCGGCAACGTGCATGCCGCATCAAGATTCAACATGCATGGATCGGTCTTCTGCTGTAAGAGAATCATTGTGAATGATCAATTGACCTCATGGCGTCGAACCCGGACCTGTGGCTTCGAATACTTGCAGGCTCGATATATCAATCCGCACTGTTCATTGCGCCCAAAATGCGCAAAGGCACAGTAGATGCGGAGAGATGATGACTGTATCGACCAATGCAAATTGCCCCTCCATGACTGGACTCAAATTTTCCCCAAGGAAGTGAACCCCACCATCATCATCCCACCATTCACCCCGCCGACGTCACAAACGTCAATATTTGAACTGATCTGTCCGCACGTCTCACGGCCCTCTACCCAAGTCTTTCACAATGGCCAAGGCTAAGAAGGGGAAAAGTGACGAGAAGGCAGCTAAGCTAGTACGTGTTCCACTGCCTCGTCTTCAAGGGCTCCCAAGAGCAAGCAGAGACACTGTGCCTAACTTTGATATGGAGTAGGCTGCAAAGAAGCAGAAGCAGGCCAACAAGGGCGAGAAGAAGGCAAAGACCAAGACTGCAAAACTCGAGGGGAGCGATGCCGAGGATGTTGACCTCGAGCAAGTGCTTGAGGAGTACAAGAAGCAGCAGGAGCAATTCCTTAAAGTCACGGAGACCGTGTGCGAGGGACCTCCCAAGGCCCGTTCTGCTTCCACCATTATGGCCTCGCCCTGTGACAGCAACAACTTGCTGCTCTTTGGTGGCGAGTACTTCAATGGCTCGCTCGCTCATTTCTTCAACGACCTGCACATCTACTACATCAACCGTGATGAGTGGAGGTGCGTGACGTCCCCGAACGCACCCTTGCCGCGCTCTGGACACGCGTGGACGAGGGCCTCAAACCCCAATCATGTCTACTTGTTCGGCGGAGAGTTCTCGTCGCCAAAGCAAGGGACGTTCCATCACTACTCGGACTTCTGGAGGTTGGAGCCTGCCACGAGAGAATGGACAAAGATTGAGTGCAAGGGCAAGACGCCCCCCGCCAGGAGTGGTCACCGCATGACATACTGGAAGCAGTATATCATCTTATTTGGTGGCTTCCAGGATACCTCAAACCAGACCAAGTATCTTGCCGATGTGTGGATCTTTGATACCCAAAACTTCTCCTGGCACAGCCCGACTCTGCCCCCTGCACAGTTGAAGCCTGATGCCCGGTCTTCTTTCACGTTTCTTCCTCACGAGCAAGGTGCTGTTCTCTATGGAGGTTATTCAAGAGTGAAGGCTACCGTAGCGGCCAACAAGCAGGCCAGGGGTTCAAGCCAAGGACAGAAGAACATCTTGAAGCCAATGGTTCACGATGACTGTTTCTTCCTGAGGATGTCTTTGCCGCCTGACGGATCGCCCCCGACAGCGCCTCCAGTCGTTCGCTGGGAACGGCGCAAGAAGCCTGCCAATGCTCCCAGCCCCAAGCGCGCAGGCGCCACCATGGCATGGCACAAGGGTCGTGGAATCCTTTTTGGAGGCGTGCACGATGTTGAGGATAGCGAAGAGGGAATGGACAGCGAGTTCTTCCGAGAGCTTTTTGCGTGGAACATTGAGAGGAACCGCTTCTTCCCGCTTGCCCTTCGCAAGGCCCGTCAACAAAAAAAGGCCAACCCGGCTGAGCAGCGTTGGGGCCGTCGTGCTCGTGCCCAGGATCGAGAGGAGGAACTCCTTCGTCAGCTGGCTGCCTTGGAGACTGGCAAGTCTTTGGAGGATGCCGACGACATGGAAATTGAGAAGAAGGAGGAGGAGCCCGATGAGGACGCAACCCCTATGAGAGAAATGCCGATCACGATGGAGCTGCCGCACCAACGGTTCAATGCTCAGTTGGCTGTGCAGGATGATGTGCTCTACATCTATGGCGGCACTTTCGAGGCCAAGGACCGCGAGTTCACGTTTGACGACTTGTACGCAGTGGATCTTGGCAAAATGGACGGCTGTAAAGAAATTTTCAACAGGCCTGTCGATGACTGGATCGTAAGTCAGATAACTTTTGGAGACGGGGTCTTTTCACTAATAGCATTTCAGGAGTCCGAGGACGAAGACGATGATGACGATGAAGATGACGATGAAGATGATGACGATGAGGAGGATGAAGAAGGCGACATCGAGATGGAAGAGGAGGACAAGAAGCCATTCTACACGCCGAGCAAGCGCAAGAAGAAGCAGGGTGATGAGGCCTCTGTTGCCGGTTCCGAAACGACCAACGCAACCTCCTCGACTGCCCCTACGAGCGCGACAGAGGATGACGATACCGAGGCGGCCGAAACCGTCGATGACGGTCTCCCGCACCCAAGAGTAAGCCTTACCAGCGCCTATCTTCGGAATTGCAACCATGCTAACTTACACATAACAGCCCTTCGAGACAAGACGTGACTTCTTCGTGCGCACCACGAACGAGTGGCAGGAGATTCTCATGACCAACCTTCGCTGGAAGAACATCCAGCCGGAGACGCTCGCCATCAAGGAGATCAAGGCCAAGGCCTTTGAGCTCAGTGAGGAGAAGTGGTGGGATTGCAGAGAGGAGATCACGGCGTTGGAGGAGGAGCAGGAGGCTGCTGGTATTAGTGAGGTTGTATCTCTTGCGGAGAGAGGCGATGCTGCTGCCGCCGGTGGCGCCAGAAGACGATGATCACTTCAGCAGAAAGATGCAAATAGTATAGGGACATAAAAATGCTGAATATGCCAATTTCTCATGGCAGAAACTTTACCCTACTTGATCTTGGGTAAATCAGGTAGGCAGCCATCTCTTTGCAGCCTGGAAGGCGGCGAGAAAGATGTCACCGAATACTGGGAAAGTGGGGCACGTGACTGCGCGTCACTCCCGCTCTGCCATCTTTTGCCCCTCGTCACGTCCTGGTCCAGTCTTAGACGCACCACTACTTTCCATCGAATATTCCACTCCAGATACCATTGATACCCAGCAAAGACTTGAAACTTTACGGAAAGATTGGCCAAGAAAGCAAACGATTCCACGGCTTTTACCTTTGGCATTTCAGTCCCGAATCCTTGTTAGTGCCAATATGCCGATCGGCATCCAGCGGCTGAATGCGAAACGTTCGCATCCAAACGACCGGATCATCTTCATCAAGCCTCTGAAAGGCCGCGATGAAAAGATTGCCCAAGATTTTCTCGAAAGGATCGCCGCACAATGTTGTAAGTGGCTCTTCTTGCCATAGAGATGGGTCTGGCTGATCAGATTTAGTACCGATCATGAAAGAGCACCACCTTTCGGTGATGTCTCTAGAGCAGTATGAGTTCAACAGAGAGTTCGTGGGCAGGAATTTCAATGCCGGTGAAATCATTCAACTAGTGCTCAAGTCGCAATCAGGACGATGGCTACCATTTGAGTACGTTCAGATGGTGATGATGCACGAGTAAGTCTGCTGCAGTGTCCCCGATGATCCATAGCTGACGGGACAAAGGCTGGCACACTGCAAGCAAATGAATCATTCTAGAGCATTCTGGGCAGTCAGAAACAATTACGCCGAGCAGATGCGAGGGCTTTGGCAGCGAGGGTACTCTGGCGAAGGCATCTGGGGTCGTGGTGCCCTGCTGGGGACGGGACAGTTCCAACACAACGTCGCGCTTCCCTCTGAACCGCTTCCGGAGCACCTGTGTGGCGGCACATATCGCTCCCGTGGACGCAAGAGGAAGATCAAGCCAAAGCTTTCCTACAAGGAGCAAAAGGAGCGCCGAATCCTCAAGAAATTTGGTGCCAACGGCACCGCTCTGGGCGCTGATGAGGAGACAAAGGTCAAATTGGAAGGCGGCAAGCGCACGCTAGCGAAACCTCGCGTGGCTGGGAGTGCTCGTGGACGTGAACTGCGAGCCGCGGCGGCGCTCGCACGATTCGACCAGCCGAAAAAGGAGCCCGAAGAAGACATCAAAAACGAGGTTAAGGATGAGGATAGCGGCGAAAGCGAGTACGAGGACGATCCGGCGGACATCAAGAACGAAGACGCTGTCGACATCGATGGTATGGTGATCAAGGACGGCAAAGGCAGGGGCATGATCAAGGTCTGCGAAGACGAGAACTCCGATGACCAGGATGCCCAGAACGAGCTACAAGAGTTACAGGCGTCGGTGAAGCAATGGCGACAGACGCATCTCAAGTTCAAGCGCGAGCCCGTGGACGAAGCTGAAGCTTCAAGTGTGCCGCCACCGAATCGAGTAGCAGAGTCATCACACAAGGAAGCACCGACGATCCGGAGACCAGAGCAAGAAGTTTCTTCGCGAGTCAAGGTCAAGGAGGAGCCGGATGACGATCAGGAGGCGCCAATTTTAGATATCGCGAGTGCAACCCCCACAATCAAGAGAGAAGCGCGAGACGACCCCCGGTCAATAGCAACCCGTCATCCGATCTCGCCGCCCAGCGCACCATCCGCGGCGTCGCCATCGGCCGAGAGACAGAGGGTGACGGCAACGGCAACGGAGTCAGCGACGATGACAGCGTCAAAGTCTAATAGAGCTGCGGCCGCAGCGACAACGGCCGAAGATGGACGAGAGAGTGAGACCGGGTCCATCTGTGGAGTCTGCTCGTTTGCCAACTCTGCCCTATCGATAACGTGCGCCGTCTGCTCCCACGTGCTGGACCCAGCAAGCGTACCGAACGCCTGGCGCTGCGAGGGCGCCGCGTGCCAGGAAAGCGAGTATCTTAATCCCGGCGACTTTGGAGTGTGCGGTGTCTGTGGGCAGAGCAAGCGAGAAAAGCAAGGCTGAGTTTGGGTTCACGACATGATAAGGTTAGGAGTGACACAGGACTTTTGCAGTCAAACGAGATGAGTTCGAGATAATGACAAATTGCGGCTATTGCTAATTGACCGTGGTACACCGTATACTCGCAAACAATTAGACAAGAAAAAGTATGTACGGATCTCTTGAGCAGGGAAAAAAGGAAGCAAACAAGTCAGGACTTTTAATGAGGCGATGAGCGCATGTTAATATCGAATCACTATCCGCACCCTCGTCAACTGACTAAGTGACGGGCCGCCGACGATAGACGGTAGGGCTCGTTCCTGGCGGTGCACAGCTTTTTGCGGTTGATTTGTTTTCCAGGAACGGATAGTTATTCTAGGAAACTTTTTCCCTCGCGCATTTCCCCTGCGCAGAAAAAGGGCAAGCGGGATTATACACTCAGCACGTACGCAATTTACGAAAATGGCTCTTTTTCATTTACGACTGATATGTCAAGTTGTCAAGTAAAGTTTTGCTGGTGGGTTCGTCCAAAGAGTCAAGCCACCACGGTCCCATGCTGGCCACGGACAGGCTTAGCATGGGATCCCCCTTTGGCCACAAAGGTCGGGCCAGGGGGGGACAATAAGGACGAAACGTGGAGAAAGAGCAGGCCAGGTGGACCTTTTGAAGTGGGCTGTTGATCATGAACTACGGCTTCATCAATGCTGACTCTACGTACGGACACGGATAACACCTATCGCATTCGTTCAGTGGAAGTTGGCGATTCAAGACAGGTCATGGGATAGCGCGGCGGGTATGTCAGATATCTATCCGCGAATTTAGGCCCGTCGAGCAGAATGCATCGCCGAAATGTCATCATCAGCTCGGGGATCGCCATAGCCAAGGGAAGACGCGGAGCCTCGCTTACTCGGCATCTGAGGAAAGGACCTGGACTGGAGATTTCGAAGAGTCCGAAGAAGGAAGGACAGAAAAATATGGTTAACGGACCCAAAGTCTGGGCAAACTCGCCAGAGTATCTGATAAACAACGAGATACACAGATGACTGACCAATAGTGCAATAGCATGAAGAACCAAAGACCCAAGACCACTATTCACCTTAGTACCAGCAGTAGCAGCAGCGGGTTCGGTTAGAAATGAATTGCACTCTGTGGCTATTCTCGGGGATCTTCTATATCGCTGCGCATCCTATTGACCGGCAGCAGCTTATCAAGATAGTTGAGACGAAAAGAGAAGCAAGCAACACCCGACCTCTAGCTGAGCTTAAGCTCCGGCTGGCCTTTTACGGTGCAAGTGCATGCAAACGCATCATCACCGAACACCCAGCGTCCGTTGCCTTCTCCATCCTGCAGAACTGCAAACAAGCGCTTTTCAAGCTCTCTTTCTGCAGACGGAATAGTTATTCTCAGCCTATCGTCCATCGTTCACCACCAAAGATGCACTCCAGAAAGGGGAGGCGAGTCCGGGGCAACTGCACGACTGTGGTAGGTGGTATTCGCAGCCCATCCCTCCCCCCCCCCCCCCCCCCCCCCCCCCCCCGCCCCCCGCACCAGCCCCAGACGTCGCCGCCATCAACGCGCACGCCCGAGGGGGGGGGGGGGGGCGCGGCGACCCCCCGCGGGGGGGGGGTGTCTTGCCCCCCCCCCCCCCCCCCCCCCCCCCCCCCCCCCCAAAGTCGTGCTAGGCGTGGAGAGACGCGGGAATACCGGGATAGGGGTCCCCACCCGTCGAGTTTCAGAAGGCTTAAAATGGGCACCTATCGCCTAGGCCGAAAAGGACTACCGTTACTCGCGGGTTGCAGCAGTTTGCGAGAGAGTGCTTGGGTACCTACCGACAACCGCTACCGCACGAATGAGCCAAGGTCGCCTGCCGCTTTGGAGGGAAGGGGGGCGTGGCTGGTGGCCTACTTTGAGTGCTGGGCCGCCGCTGGCCCCGTTTCACCTTGCGACTCCGGATGACCGCCGCCGTGTCGATTGGACGGCCAAGTGATCACCGAAACTTGTTCCTTCAAGAGATCCCATCCTTTTGGTTTTTTTCTGCTCATCAGGGGGGACTTTGGCTACCACCTTACCTTCTGTGCTTCTGCATTCTATGCTGCAGGCCAGTGTCCGATCATCCCTTGCGCTGCGTCCATCACCGTCCCATACTACGTAGTTGGCTGGCAGGGCATGATGGAATGACGATGCTTGGCTTTATCCGATGGAACGCTCCCCTCTCTCACTTTCTCCCGCACTTTGGAGTTGATACCTATGTGGTGTTACCCTTGCAAACTCGCCCAGTATCGAATCTCATGCGCCCAGCGGCGGTCCTAAACAGCGAACCGGCGATCCGAGGGCGGGAACGACGCCTCATGTCCTGGACATCGGGCCACACCACTCTCATGGGAGTAAGAGAGCGCCATAGTAAAGGCCGACTGACTAAGAAATTGCAAGGCCAGGAGAGAAGAAAAAGAGGCGTTGGTTTCATCCGTTCACACAGCCATTCTGCTCTTGGCAGACTCTAAACACAGGCTTTGCTTTTAGTGACACCTACTCTACTCGTGCCCGCCCCCACTTTTTTGGGCATTCGGGACTCATCACCCACTAAAGTGGGTGCTTTTCAGCTAAACGGCTACGTTAGCTATACGGGCACAATTATCGCGATTTATTTCTATATATTACTACTTCTATTACTTTTTATTATAATACCTAAATTTAATACTATTAAAGAGGAGTATATATAAGTAGCTATTATAGCTATTTATAAAGACCCGGAATTATTAATTATAATAGCGGCTCGGTAGTACTTTGTTTTATACTAAAAGCTTAGTTAAAGGATTTTTAATAAATATTTATTAAAAGAGCGTACTAATTACGACTATAAGCTTATTTAGGACTAAGAAAAGGCGATTTATAATTATATTAATTATTTAAATTAAATTAACTTACTTATAAAGTACGAGCTCGTTATTAATATTACTAATTACTTATTTACCGAGTCGTAAGACCCCGTAAATATTAATAATACTAAGGACCTAGCTCCTTTTTTAATTATTAACTCCTAATAAGCTAGTTAATTTATTAAGAAGTATAATTACTCTCTAGTTAAAAAGAAAGTATTAGACGCTAAATAGCATAAATTTAAAAATAAAAATACTATTAACTCTTTTTTTTTAAGCTAAAAGAGGTTATTAATAAGTATAAGATCTAGCTTTTTAATATATAAAATATAGACGAGACTAGATTTTAAATAAGGGTTAGGAAATTTAGTATAGTTATTATAAAGAGAAAAAGGGCCTATTACTTCGCCCTTTTAATTAATAAAGAGTTTGCTACTATTATAGAGGCTATTTTTATTATTAAAAATTATATATTAGTTTTTTTAATCTTTAGTAGCTTTATTTATATAGCTAGGTAGTATAGTATTAAAGAGCTCGAATTTAATATTATTATAGGAGTCTTACTTACTAGCTATATAAATAATATAATAACTCTAAATTAGATTAAGTACTTCGATATATATACGAAAAGTCGAACTAAGAGAGCTAAGAGACTACTACTTATAAATAAGTATAAATCTTATTATATTATTAAGTTTATTAAATACTATAATAAATATAATACTATCCCTTTTAGATTTTTATTATATAGTATATATATTTTCTAACTTCTTAATATTATAGTTTTTTAGCCCCTTAAGTATTACTATACTAAGGTACTCGATTTCGTAATTTAAAAAGGCTATACTAATATTACTAAACTAAAATTCCTCAGCTTTATATAATTTGTTTATAAAGAAGTATTTAAATATTTTATAATTCTTTTACTATTTAAAAAGATAGGTATTTACTTATATAATTTATAAATTATACTTAAAAAGATTTATAATCGTAGCTATAATTCTTAACTAATTATATTACTTTTTTAAGGGCTAAGTTCTTTATTATTTACTATACTTATAACTATTTAAAAACTTTACTACGTTACTTAGTATTTATAAAAAGATATAAATACTTTTAATAAAAAGATTTAGTACTTAATTAGCAAAGCTTCCCTACTTAAATAAAATCTTAAGTAGTTAATTTATAGAGTACTTATATAAGGCTCTGAGCTTTTTTAAATAAAAAGAGACCTCGGCCTTATTTAATTAGTTTAATAAATAAGTAAAGCCCGTAAATAAAGTAAAAATAGTTAGTTATAAATTAGAAAAATTATTATAATAAAAAATAGTTAATATATAGTTAAATAGAAGTAAGTATCTAAGATTACTAAAATAGTAGCTCTTATTAAAGTAGTAAATACGAAGATCTATTTAGTTATTAAAAAAGGGGCTTTTAAAGTAGGAAAAAAAGCTAGAAAGATGAGGAATACTAGCTAACTTTAGCTTATATACGTAATTAATAGTCTAGATAATAGGCGGCTATTAAAAAGGGGGTAGTCGAGGCTTGTATATAATGGTATATAATTGACGATTATTTGCCCGTTTGGCTGAGGAGGCCGTTTGGTTGAAAAGTACCTACTTTAGTGGGTGATGAGTCCCGAATGCCCAAAAAAGTGGGGGCGGGCACGAGTAATGATACTAAGGTTAGTAGGGAAGAACCCCCTCTTCAGACGACAGCGTCAGGGCCCCCGTCAGCCTTTAGGTACCAGAACGTGTCGGGCTCGAAGCTGTGCTACACCGACCGAGGTCGAGGGAACTCCCACATACAACGTCCGCTTGAGCGAGTCCCGAGTCTCGAGTCTCAACTCTGGTGAGCAAGTATTCAAGCAGGCGGTAAGGCGGACCATATCTGCAAAGGCACAGAAGCGATCCCGGCGCGAGTCTCTTTAGGTAGTGGAAAGTTCCTCCCAGTTTCACCCACCTCACCGGGCCGGCACCAGGAAAGAGGAGAACCTGTGGCTATGGAGAGACGAAAGTATGCAACGCAATCCTCGCAACGCAAGCAACGTACGCAACCGCACAAACGTGACAAACGTCTGGTTCCGCGTCCCGCAGCCGGCGTCCCTCTTCTTCCTGCCTTTCGATAATGGGAAGGAGAAATCAGGGATCCATATTGAAATGGGGCTCAGAGCTCCATACTGCCTACATCCAGAGGCGGTTACCAAGTTCAAGACCATTCTCTTGCGGATACAGTCAGCCAAGTTTCGCGCCACCCCTCCCCCCTGGACCCTCGCTCTTCGTTGCGACATGGGGAAGCCGGCTCTTGGATTTGCAAAAGACTGGGGTCCCAGGGTCCAGGGGGGTGGTGCAAGTGAAAGTGAGGAAGTTTACAGAAGTAATACCTTGCGGATGCAACCTAGTAATAGCTCACTGCCCAAAGTGCGCGCGGGAGAAAAAGGATTTCTGGGTTGTGAATATGGCGGCTTGCGAAACCTACTTAGTGGCTTGCTCGTCCTCCCTACTCTTTTCCTACTTCTCCTCCCCCTTCAGCTTGAATTGTTCGAAACTTGTTTCTCTTTCCACATTCTTTTCGAAAGAAACAATCCAGACAGTCTGTTGACAGTCACTTTCCTTCTTTTTCTTCAACCTTTGATGATCTGTGATCTGTTCCATTCTTTCTTCCAAGAAGCCCTCTTTGCTCCGTTCTAAACCAAACCTCGTCTCGACGACCAAACACACCAAAACTTACAAACCGAACTCACCCGAGATATCTCACGATCGACTTGCCAATACTACCCCAAAGATCACTCTCAACCTACAAGGCATCGATCTACTCATCCCTCAAATAAAACGAACTCTCCGAAACGAAACTCTTCTTCCAGTCATCCCATATCCACGACTGAAAGCGATCAAACCCTCCAAATTTCACTTACACCAAAACCCTCTCTCACTCAACCTATCAAACTACCTACTCGCAACAACCGCAACCATGTTCTCCACGCTCATCCAGACCTTTGTCCTCCTCCTCACAGCCACCGCGGCCCTCGCCGCCCCGGCCGGAAGACACAACTGGCCCCGCTTCACCGTGCCCCAGCAGCACTTTGAGGTCCTCAGCATGCGCATGCAGGAGCCCGTGAACCCGGCCGCCATGGTGGAAGCCACCTGCGTCGACCGCAACGCGTACGTTTCCTTCCAATCTGACTTACACAAGAACCCTTTCCACTACATCTTCTCCTCTCTTCCACCGGAAACACATCAAGCACCTTTCACCCATCAACTTCAAACTACGAAAGAAACTTCTTGACTAACACCACGCTCAGTCACATCGTCTTCCATGACCAAAATGCGGCAGAACTCGCCATCTGCGGCGGCATCTCGGGCTCCGTCGACGCCTGCCACGGAAACCCCTCCACCACCGTCGGCCAAGCCGGCTCCGCCCGCTTCAGCCTCAAGACTACCGTCGAGGGCGCGCAGATCACCATCTCAAAGACAAAGTGGGAGCAGTGCGTCCGCGCCGCTCGCGACAAGTGCCCAACCGGCAGCCTCCGCGCAGTGTGCGCCGGCGGCGCGACGGTCGGCGATGTGGAGTTTACGCTCAAGAACTCGTTCAGCATGGACGACTTGTAAAAGAAAACTTCGAATGTGCGCTTCAGCTTTTGCGTTCTGGGCGGTGGATGAGGGGATGTTTTGGTCGTGTCTGATGTGTTATCCTCCTCTCTTTTCGCCTTACTTTCTTCTCACGGAGGCTGTTCATATCAGTTGATATGCCTCGTTTTTTCTTTCTTGCTGCGGGCATCTTCTGTGCCGTGGCTTCATGATTTTGATGAGAAGGGTTCTGGGATCGGAGTTTGTCTGCCCTTTTTCAAGGGCAACATCTTCAACCGTATATATATACAACGCGCTTGTAACAAACACATTCGCATCTGTACAAATTCCTCATAGGGGACGTTTGTCTTGAATCCAGACCCGTTGGCGATCAAAGTCATCCTATTCAAATCATCTTTTTCCATCCTTGTAAAACAAACTTGACAAAAGGGGGGTATCATAACGCCTAACCGTTCACCGTCCATGCTTATCCCATATCCAAAATATAATCGCAAGGTGTCAACGACAGCGGCATATGCACCAGCAAGCTTTGCTAAAACAGCCAACAAGTCCTTGATGCTCTCAAATGCCGTACCTCGTAAAACACTCCTCCCGATGCGTCTCAAGACAATCCAAAGCGCAAACCCTCGTCCCGCACTTCATACACTTCACCCGGCCCCAATACCCGCACACCTCGCAGAAACTCCGCTCGGGATACCGCGTATCGTCGTCGCCCCACTCGGCCCTCGCGTCCCAGAAACTCAACATCGGCCGCGAAAGCAGCCACTTGAGCTCCTCGTCCGTCGGCATCGCAGGCACCCGCGACACGAGCAGCGGATCATCGTCGCCAGGATGCGGCGCCGGTCCCGGTTTATCGTAGGGCTTCAGCACCGGGTCTGTCGCCGTCGCCGAGTCCTCTTGCGCTTCTGCTGCCGGCGCGGGCGTCATCTCGACGTCTTCCGGTTCCGCTGGCGTCTTTGGCGTCGATGTCTTGGAGCGCTTGGCGGCGTTGCGCTTGGTGTGCTGGTTCGGATGGGGCGGTTTGTTGGCCGGTTTGGCTGTGTGCTGGTTCGGGTGCGGCGCGGGCGTGTTTCCGGCGTGCGAGAGGAGGGCGAGGTGGTCGTCGCAGTGGTTGTGGAAGGTCTTTTGGGACTGGAGGATTTTGCGAATTGCTGGCGTGCTCTTGTTCTGGCCTGTGATTCCGTTAAATCGTCGTTAGTTTGGCTGTCGCTTTGCGCTTCACTACGTCCGCCTCCTACAGCGTATTGGGAGGCATGGGGTGATGGGGACAGACGTACCTCTCGAGGCCTTGGCCGGGATGGGTATCGAGGCATCACGACCACCGTCGCGGTCCAGCTGCTCGAGTTCCTTGCGGATCTTGGCTTCTTGGCGGACGGTGAGGTCTGAGGCGGTTGGGTTCGCCTTGCTTCGAGCGGCGCGCTTACGGTTCGCGGGCTGGAGGGCGGCGGCGGCCGGGTTAAGGCCTGTATCGGGAACGTAAGCCCATCCCGGGGCGTTTGTGACTTTGCTGCTGGCGAGCTCGTAGACACCAAAATTATTCATTTCGAGGTTGAAGATGTTGCGGCAGGGTTTTTGGAGAGGGTGGAGGAGTGTGGTGGTTTGACTAGGAGCTCTCTGGGTTCTGGAGTCTCTGCGCTTGAACTTTTTTGTAGCGAATCAGAAGAGACGACGTTGAGTGGCTAATTATTGGCCAATGGGAATGTGTTGGTTACAGACGAGCACCTAGCGGAGAGCTTCCCCAGGTTGTAGGTTGAGACCGCGGTAACTAATACTCTATTTGTATTCGAGCCATTGACACTCAGTTACACAATGAATAACAAATTAACAATTCGATCAACTTTGAAAAGAATTCTAACGCCGTGACAAGTTTTCATACGCTCAGAAGCCGACAAGTGCCGAATGCGCCCATGAGCCGCATTCCCGAACCCCCTTCAGTGGATCATGTAGCCACTCCCCAGAGTCCCAGACAATCCCCAGCAAAAGCCGGCTGGTCGGCCGCGCCATTCTGGCCAATAGGATACTCTCAATGGCGTCCCGGCTAATCCCGCCCTCTGTGCTCTCGCTGGTCCGGCGCAGGCGGAGGCGGTACCTGACTGAAGTACCTCACTGCAGCCGTGCAGCGCCGCAGCGCCGCCGTAGAGAGGTAAACGACATAACACGGCTGGGACAGAGCTTCCACGTTCCCGCCCAAGTTAACCGCACCTCGCCCCCAGAGCACCGACCCGACCGACCTCATCGAACCTGGTCTACGCCATCTCCAAACCCATAACTTCTACCACCACCACCACAACAAAACACAACATCACCAACGCGCAAGCTGACCGAGCTCCCTCCCCTCCTCATTTCCACACTCCGCGTCCAATTCCGACCGGGTCGCCTTCCATTCTCCCCGCCGACAGAGCATCCATCCTCCCTCTTTAACCGAGCTCCACGCACGACATCACCCGAAAACCACAATGGCCTCCCGCATCGTCACCCGCGCCCTCCCCCGCGCCTCCGGCCTCCCTCTCCGCGCCGCCCGCAACTTCCAGACCTCATCTCCCCTGCGCGACGCCGTCGCCGCGCCCCTGCCGGCCCGGAAACCCGTCGGTGCTTTCCGTGGAGGGTATGTCTTGAGCTTCTCTGCTCCGGAGGCAGCTGTCCTGCATCTCGTCCACGAGGCCAATTAGGTCTCGTGAGGGTTTTAGGATGCCGGCCACCACTTCACGACCATATGGAGAGAGATGATGATGTCTTTGCTAACGAATCAAACCTCAAATAGTCTGTTCGGTTTCTTCCTCGGCAGCTCCCTCGCCGGCGCCGGTGTCTACTCCTACATCCTCCAAGAATACAAGACCTCCAACGAGCTCCTGACAGAGGACATTTACGTGCGTCATTACATCTCACTATCTACCTTCTTGCCTACCCCTCGAGGCTTTTCGCATCAATCAACCTGTGCCCTCCTGCATCCTTAGCAGTGCTGGTTGTGGCGTCATTGACCGTCTTGTGCGCTGCACCGGAACGCTCCCCGGTGTAGTCTCGCTACAACGCGGCGCGACCAGCCTCGCTTCTCCTGCTCTCTCAATGTCCCAACAATGCCAGACATCGCTACTGCAGACCCTGCATGATTCCACAATCAATGAGCTAACCAGACTGGATTACTCCAGGCACTCCAGGCCGCCGTCCAGCGCGTGACCAAGTACGTCGAGGTATTGGAACAGAAGATGGACGCCATCGAGCGCAAGAGGAAGTAAACGAGATATCGCAGCGTTAAAAAGGGGGACAAGGAGGATGTGAGTGTAACGAGGACGCGAGATGCCGAGGGGGACGCCGTGGTAATGGAACGGTGAGGTTTTTCGAGGCGAAGTCAGCACAAAAAAAGCAGCACAGCACAATGGTTACGACCGGAATATTCCAAACAACGTCCGATTTCTTACTCTTTCCTGCGTGAGGTTCCTTCGATTCAGTGGTATGGTTTACGAAACATGCCGTGGAGATCGAGGTCGAGGAGCTCGTGTATATCAAAGACTGTAACAATATGCTTGTAAGGCGTGGGAGTTTCTGCAAGTGCGTGTCTGAACGTGTCCCCCGAGAGTGGCTTCTCTCTACAGTCGGGGTCGTGTTCACCAAGCCGCTCGCTCAAGCTCAAGGCACAACCGAGACGGCCACCCGAGCTGACGGCAGCCGGGAATCTGAGAATGGCCATTTCAAGGAGCGACCTTTCCATGATGTTAATAGCTCATCTCGAATTCAAGTCTACCGCCTTCGGATAAAAGGCTCTGGCGCAGTGTGTTCAGGTGCCTTCCCTCAAATAAATACGATAAGCAATTGTCTACCATTCTTCCTTCTTCTTTGAAATCGATCTTGATGTTCCAATAATGACGAACAGTATTGAACACTCAACCTGCCATCTCTCATTGAACTTGCACCGTTCGGATGTTAACGTGGATTGGTATTCATGAGTAAACCGAGACTTGTATCGTGACGGGCTGGCGCAGCTTGAAGCATAAGACCTGTAGTTTCACTCCTTTCTGCCCTGCTCTCTCGTATCCATATCTTGACTTTCACGTTGTCTGGGTCTCTCATGGGAAAATTGGCGAAGCGAACACGACTTGAAGCACCTTAACGAAAGCTCACGCAGAGAATACCTGATAATCTAATTTGCCGTATCCCTCTGCCTCACTCTATGATATCGAGTACGTACGTCCGCAGCAAACCAAAAGGATGGTAACGAGTGTGATCAACTGCTCTAAACTTGTAAGCATACCAGACTTAAAAGCTAAGAGGGCAAGAAAAGCTTCCTGTGTGGCCCCGAATCATCTAAACGCAGATATACAGAGAGCATATGCGCATCACATTAAGATACTTGGAGGCTAACACATCGATTCAATGAGCTACAGATTGACGTTATGAAACGACCAGAGTGTGTGTACGACACCCCAAAAGCCGCTACCGCTTCGCATCTAGAACATATGGCTCCAACGTGGCTCGTCTTCAAGAAAGGCAAAAAGGCGTAGCGAAAACGCTACTACAACCCTCCAAGGCACACATCCTTTCCCTTCTTCCCGAAGCTTCTATAATGCTTCGCCACGATCAGCACAAAAGACTGGCATACGGAGAACCTCTGGTAGTAGTATGTTCACTACGGCTCAAAGTCTCCATTTCGCACAACCTGACTCCTGTCAATCTATGGCCGATACCACGCCTCAACACACTGCCGAGCAAAGGGCGAGGAAGCTCGGTGGAGCGAGTGACTTTTCGCTGGAAATTTGAACCATTGCCTCTTGGTGACGGCTATCACCTCAATTGTCAAGGGATGTCAATCTTACTGCAGCCATTGATAAGGCCAATCTTCCAGAAGGGTACTTCTGTGTGTAATGAACGAGAATGATCGAGTCTTGCTGGAATGAGATATTCTGTGAAGGCCAAGGGCAAAATAGTATCGGAAGTTGCGGCGTAAAAGACGGCTATGCTGAGGAGCCTGTAAACCAGGACATCCAAGGAGTAGGGCGGAATTCTTGGTATGAAGACTACCTTTTAGCCATTGTAAGGTCGGTGTAATGCGCGCCTCACGGTCCTGAGGTCGTGTTGCTCTGTGGTTCCCCAGGCCAAGTCAACAGACAATAGATTAATTCATGGAACCGTCAAAAGCCAAGTAGAGTCACCAAGGCTTCAGGTCACGATTCACGCAGTGGAAATAAGAAGTTTAGACATGTGCTCGAATTCCATAACGTTAATTTACCCGCAGACCATAATGCAAAGAGTCGACCTAACGCGCAAGAGGTATATAGTCCCTATCCCATGGGACGTCCCAAAGTGTCATTTCATAGTGAACCCAGAATTCTTTTACAACTCGTCGTGAGCATCCTCCTTGGCCTTCTCGGTCTCCTTGGCCTTCTCAGCCTCCTTCTCGGTGGCAGCAGGGGCGGCCTGGCTCTCCTCGGCGCCCTCCTCCTTGACAGAGACCTCGGCCTTGTACTTGCCGTTCTCCTTGACGAACTCGATCAGGTCCTCAATGGAGCGGGAGCCGGAGTAGGTGACGGCAGCATCCTTGTTGCCTGCGGGGTAGAGCTTGATGGTGGGGAAGCCCTGGATCTCATCGGGAACGTCGTTGGCAGTAGCGTCAACCTTGGCGATGACGACCTTGTCCTTGAACTCAGACTTCTGGTACAGCTCACCAAGCTCCTCGTACTTGGGGGCCAGAGCCTTGCAGTGACCACACCAGGGGGCGTAAAACTCAATCAGGACATCCTTCTTGTCATCAAGGACAACCTGCTCGTAGTTCTTGGCGACAACGACAGTGACGGGGCCGTCGTTGGACTCAGGGATGGGCTCGGACTTGATGCTGGGCTCCATCTTGCCGGAAGAGAACTCCTCAACGAACTTGGCGATCTCATCGTGGGTGATCTTCTTCTCCTGGTCAAAGGGGAACTTCTGGTTCTTGACGGTCTCCTGGATGGCGAAAGAGGGGAACTTGTCGGTGGCGAGGTTGAGGTTGCCGGCGTGAGCACCGAACGCCTTGGCGTCGATGGTAGCGAAGTTGATCTTGCCGCGGTACTTCTCAGCGATGGGCTTCAGGGCAGCGCCAAGCTCCTCACGCTCCTCGGGGGTCTCGGCGAAGATGTAGGCGAGGGGAAGGCCAGCGGACATGTAGCCGGAGTAGGTCTCGGGGCCGACCTCACCGATCAAGGGAGTGGCGGCGGTCTGGGCAAAGGTCTCAATGGCCTCAGCGTCGAACTTCTCAGTGAAGGTGGCCTTGCCCTCATCGAAAGACTTGTAGAGGACGATGGCAGGGGCCTTGATGCCCTCAGCCTCAGCAACAGCGGCGTCGTTGACGCCACCGAAGAGGTAGGTGTCGCGGAGCTTCTCGGCGACCTTGGTGAAGGTCTCGTTGGAGGCCTTGTCGGCGGCGTCGATGTAGGCGACGAGAACGACCTTGTCGGCGGTCTTGAACTCCTCAAGGGTGTCCTTAGTGAGGATGGAGACGGCGGGCAGGGACTGCTTCACCATGTAGGAGGTGATGGCAGCAGCCTTGCGCTGGCCAGAGTAGGGAGATACGTTGTCGGGGCCGCGGAAGACCTTGAGGGTGGGGTAGCCCTCAACGCCGTACTCCTGGCAGAGATCGGACTCCTCAGTGCAGTCGACCTTGACGAGCTTGATGTTCTTCTCCTTAAGGGAGGTGGCAGCCTCTTCGTACTCGGGAGCGAGAGCCTTGCAGTGACCGCACCAGGGAGCGAAGACTGGACGTCCACGATCAGTATTTATTCGACTCGAGGGTAGCTAGGCAATTTGGGGGGGGGGACTCACACTCAGCGAGGACGAGGTCGTTGGTCTTGATGAAGTCGGCGAAGTCATCCTTCTTCAACTGGGCAACATCGGAGGCGGAAACCGCAGCAGCGGCGGCCAAAAGGCCAAGGGCAACACGCTTGCAGAACATCTTGATCTTGCGAGTAGGAGAAATGTTAGCTTTGGTACGAGCGATTGGTGATGCGATTGCGGAGAGTCTTGATGGTGGACGAATCGTAGAAAGAAGGATTGGGGCCTCTGTCCAGCTTCAGAAGAGGTAGAGCTGTGTAGATTTTGCGGTGGTGGCGACCGTCTGTTGCTACCTCATGCGCCCGATGAAGCTTGGTGATAGCTTGGGGAGTAAGTAGAATATTGAGAGGAAGCTTACCTTTCTTTGATCTGAAGAACGAACAGTGAAGAAAGAAAGAAAAAAGTACACTCGTGGAGAAGGCGAGGCTGTCAAGTCTAACTTCAGACCGGAGTGAATGGGGAAGGCTTTGGTCTTAAGTAGAGGGTGGAAGAGGTTCTGGAGAAAGATTCCGGATTTCTAAAGGGCAATTGAGAACAGGTGTCCCTTTTTCCAGGAACCGCCCGTCAGCTCATGCATTCACTCAGGCGACTGCAGTGTCTGTGGTGGATGAGTGGATGAGTGGATGGGGGAACGCCCCTCTCCTCTTTTTGGGCTAAGTTCCTGTAAGTCTTTCCAACCGTAATCATGCAGGAGAAGTACATTAGTCGGCCAAGAGTGTACTTACCCCAATCCACAGGCGAGCCCGTGCCTCCTAAGGTACCTTGCGGTTGTGAGGGGCAAACTCGCTTTCACTCCCCTCCCTTCCAGGCACTCCCCACCGTTCGACCGCTAGGAACACCAACTTACGGTGAATTGATAATCAAGCCAAGCTGACCAGCGGCGGTTTGAAGGTGAAAGCTGAGCTAAGGTAGGAACGGCTATCCTTTTTGCCGTGGAGAGTACCCGTAAGCTCAGTTTGCCATCGTTATGTACCTGGGCCTTCTACATTGGCATGACGCTTATTTCTGCCTACACCAAAGTCCCCTCTCAAGTCTCCGCCAGTGCATGAAGAAGTTGCTAGAGCTCCACGATCCGATTGTCAGCAGTCTTCCGAGGCTGAGAGCCTCAAGGACATAAAAAGAAGCCGGGGGGCAAATGCGCTCGGAGGCCATTGTCTATGACAGCCCCCCTTTCCTTGCGTTCCACCTTATGCCTGGGCGGGTCTGAGACAGATAGGACATCGTTGATGGAGGAATGGCTTTCAACATGGCACAAGCACTGGCGATGGCACAGGCACCATGGACCTCGAGGCAGGCCAGACACGTCTTCTCTACGACCTCCATCCCATGTCCTCCCAGTTCCAGCCCGGACCAGCTCAGTGCGCGCCAGGCTCGGGTTGGTTCAATTGCGACGGAAGTATGTGGTGGTGGTGGTGGCGGTGGTGGTGGTGGTGGTCTCATTCCTTTCCCGTTTGTGTCTCTTGGTCCTTCCTCTACGGCGAAAGGAATGCAACGCAGACACAGCCAACAATGGGGTCCGTATGTCTTGGAGGGCGGCAAGGTTTCCTAACGTCCCAAAGGACACATTTCCACGTTTTGCCGCGTACAAGTTACAACAAGCTCTTCGGTGTATTTGGGGTTGCAAGCTTGTCCGTTCCAGCACAAGGATCACCCTCTTGCCATTGGATCTGGTCGTGGGATTCTAACGTCTCCACCACCCGCCAAGCTGCCCTGCCGGCTCGAGATCCATCGGCAATGCTACCGTGGAGCGGATCACTAAACCAGATCTGGCCAGTTTCGGCAGCTTCTTATTTGGTGCTTCGACTCGCAGTCCGACAAAAGAGTGGAGGTGGCTGCTGCGAGAAGCTCCAGCCACCCATTATTGCTCACGACACACGCTGCTCTACTGGATACCGTGGTCAAACCTCCCAGCCTCATTTCCAGGGTCCAACATGGAAATTATCGACGCAAACCATAATCGCACCTGCGATGCTGCATCTGGACTTGCTGTGGGGTTTGAGTTAGGCGTTGCCGGCAACCACGGCAACACTTTTAAGCAACGGCATATCTATTCAGAAGAAAAGATAGGCACTTGGAAGCCCATGAACTCGAACAGGAACACTCACATCGGCAAACGCATTTCGTTATTTCGCCTCTACGGAAGAACTCCCAGAATGCTACTCCGTCCTGCCCCTTTGCTTCGCTGCCTACAAAGTGGAACCGTGTCCCGAACAACGCAGCGGCTGACATGCTCCGTGTCGCCCCAAACTCTCCATCTCATCTTTGCCTCCGACCCGGCCGCTCCGCCGCGAGTGGGGTTTTGTCGAAGAAGCTTTAAGAATCCGTCTCATGGTTTGTGCTAAGTAAATGGTTAGACAAGACACATGCTGGCTGGAGCGCCGTCGTCGGCATCGTATTCCAATTTCCGTATATTGTCTCGCGAACTATTTGTCGCGTCACTGATTCGTTCAACGATCAATGAGGCTGAAAAGCGAAAAGGACAGATGTCATTCATCTACCTTACTCAGCAGAGAACGTGAGCATAGTGTTCTATTCGCATCGGTCTGTCGAATTTCGCCCAGGAAATTGCTCACCACATGAACCTACTGATCCTCAAGATGATTACCTAAACAGGCAAGTGCCACTACAGGGCAAGCCTACCTTAATCAAGTCATCGTGCCCTCAAAATTGCCAGGTTCAGCGACTCAACTGTTCATCACCCCTTCGATTTTCATGAGTTTAGATGCGTACAATCTACAAATAGACAGTCCAAAGCCTGTATGGTCGTTTCTCTGTCGTCCTCGGGCCTGGAAACTTCATCTACGCAGTACACATTGTGCACGGATGGCACATGACGATGAATATCTAATGTAAGCTTCTAGGTTTAGTTCTGTCTTCTTACTTTTGCCGGCCTCAACTAGAAGGTAGGTTTGCTTGCAGGACTGGCAAGAGACGGTCTATGGTTCCAGATGGACGCGAATAGCAGGCTGAATCGCCTTCCCTTTCAACATCTCATCTCGCTAGCCACGATCCTGTCTAAATTTGAGCCGAATCCTCTGAGAACGCGACTTTTCACGTTGCAGTCTTAAGCAAAGGCCTTCTCCTCCATACAAAAAAGACTGGGGAAAGAGGCTCCCTATAAGACAAGATGAGGGACGTACTTGGAGGAGTGTCTTCCTTGTGGGTTCAAATTATCGCGAGGTAGGTGCTCTCTTGCGATGGCGAACCAGATGAGCATACCTGCGTTAACGGTATCGTCGTCCCTTCCTATTTTGGCTTCGCAAAGGAGTCAAGGTCAACTGACGTCCACTCCGCTGCCGACTCTGCCAAAAATGTTTGCTCGACACAACGCCCAAACATGCCAGCCTGCCGGCCTCAACATAGCTTCATGTCGACTCTTTAGGATCTCTCTTTCAGTGCCCGACGATTTTGCTGTGTCTGTTAAGTAGAGATACTTCATTTTACCATCTACCCGTGCCACGACCTGGTCAAAGTCTCTCCGAATGGAGAACATTCACGCTCAACGTCGTTCCGCCAGCCATGGCTCGCTTCGCAGCAGCTACAAGTCCCACGCTCGACCACCCATTGGATATGGTCTGCCACGTCGACCGTTGAGAAGCGTGAACGAGAATGCTAGTTTACTTCCGTCGCCCGGTCCTCTTGAGAGCATGCTCAAGACCACAACGGAAACAGGCGACATAGGCATCTTCAGCATCAAGCCAATAGCTCCAGCGGCTACAACACACCAATACGCAAGATCACGGACCGGACTCGATGTTAACACAATCTTCAGATCTGAGTCTCGTGCCAGCCATCGTACCATCTCTGGAGCCGGCCGCCGATGGAACAGCTCGGACAGAGACACCAATTCAGAAATCATCTCCATGTATGGCTCAGAAGGCCCCCCGTCCTCCTTCTCCAGCTCATTTTCCCCCAAAATCGATGGGCCGTACCAGCGTTCGTACTCCCTGACCACATGTGGTTCTCGGAAATTGTCCAGTAACAAGTCATCTGGTACTCTCCAAAGCCATTCGAGCAGCGGCATCTTGCAACGACCACGCTCCCCGTTTCCCTACCCAACTCGACTGAAACGCCCTGGAGTTCGGCCATCTTCGCCGGCTCTTACGAAGAATGGACTTGTTGACTACAGTAGGATGGTCGAAATAGATCGAATCTCATATGTAAGCACTCATGGCCCTCCACAAAGCGTAGCGTAACAGGAGCTCATTATTTATCAGAGGACTGTGCATGGCTCGTATAAGCCAACCTTTCCACAACCGCAACGATTTGGCCCTCCCGATGCGTTTCGCGGCGGCATCAACCAATCCATGCCGTCTCTACCGCATTCCAGCTCTTTCGTGTCGCCCACTGGATCCGCTCTTGGGTATCGTGGGTACCATAACCCGCGGGGTAACGAGCTTGCGAGCAGACCACGACGACCATCCACGGATCATAGTGCGAGATCCTCAAGCCTGACTTCGGTCATTGAGATGTACTACAGATCACCCTCAAACTCGGAACCCAATCTGTCACGCACAATTCGCCCCGCAGGATCTTTCTACTACGACTACACCGAAGCTTTTGAAACCCCGGAACGCCAAACAGATCCTCGGGATTCTACCTTGGCGCTGCCTTTAGCTCCGATTCCTCAGCGAGCATCGAGCCTTACCAGAGCCTTAGTGCTTCGAGACGAAACGAAGGCTCGTCTGGATGCTGTCATCGACATATCTGTGAAAGACTCTAGCGATTCGTCCGGTGATGACTGTCGAGCCTTGGACAAGAAACCTGCCAATGACATCGAAACGTTACCTTCACAGCGCTTGAGCTCTAGAGCCGCCCCTCCGACGCTGGAACAATTTCCGTTCGAAGTTGATGGGACATCGGCTTCTCGCCCTGTCGACGTTGATAACGATCTGAACATGTTTGTACCATGTTCACAGACAGTCGATACTGCGGCTTTCCAGCGATCTCAAACGACTCCAAAGCCTCAAAACATCGGACATAACGAAATCGACGATGAAGAAAATGCGGAAGGCTATGCTAATCCGTCTCGAGGCCATGAGCAAGGGAATGAAGGCCACACAACGAAAGCGGACGCTGATGCTTCCCATCCCGCTGTGGAACATGCAACGGAGGCACTGTCTGAATCCCATTTCAAGAGTGCGGACGAAATCATCCCAGGCCCCAACGAACCCAGTACGTTGCAACTAGAGCTGTTGAATCGAGATTGGCCATCCAGAAGAGCCCCGTCCCACAGTGGCCTCGCGGCGCTTCTCCGCTCGAGTTTACGCCATTCGGTTGAACCTGGCCTATCCGACCTTGCGGCATTGGTCTCGTCATTCGAGCGTATTGCCGAGTCACCGTTCATGAGCAAGGATGAAGACTCGACTGGACTTCACGAGGTCGATGTAGATGAGCCGAAAGATCTCAAGGCTAAAATGGAGCATCATCACCCCCTGGAGGGGGGAAATTTGGTGAATGAGTCTGCCGCAAATGGCGCAACCCATCCTGACCTTCAGTGGAGGCCTTTCTTCAGAGGCCATCGCAGAAACCGAGCGCTTGCTCGAATCAGCACGGCAAGTCTCCGAAGTCATACAGCGCCACCAGCCTCCAAAGCGGACAATCTTCTCCTCTCCTCGACGCCAATTCCTACGAACCGTTTCTTGAGTACAAGCAGCAGTGTCCCGCACTTGATGAAGGCATTGCCCTCCCTCCCCAAGGAAGCGCAAGCTCAACTGAGACGAGTGTCAGGGGCATCTGGGGAGGATTTGCGATTTCCAGTCAAGTTTTCACCCTTTCAGCTCGAAATCCTTGCAACTCCACGGTCGAGTCCTAGAATTACTGCACATTCCGATGTGGAAGACCATGAGTCTTTCCGAGCTAGCATTGAGCTCGAAGTCATTCAACCCAAAAGAGAGCGCAAACCGGCGGATCATGATGCACCGAGTCCGAAAATGAAGGTGACTGTGGTTCCAAGCCCATCGAAGCGAAAACTTCGACTCAAAGCGTCTCGACTGGCCTTGGATGTGGACACAATCCCAGAAGACCAGACCGGCACTGTCAGACGTCGCTCCAGTGTCAAACAGAGCATACTTGCCGACTTACCGGCTCACCAGGCCAAGGACCTTTTCACCCCAGTGCTCCATGAGAAACGTCAAGGCAGCATGGCTTACCGGCGAAAAGGAAGACGATATGTACAGCTCACACCAAGTGATGGGGAAAATCTACCGGCCCGTGTCTCTCCAACAGCAAGGTACTCCAGAGATGGGCACCTGCATGAACGTGACATCCCTCTGGCGCACCCAGTTGACATGAACCTCTATAGGTTGAGTGCGTCCACTGATGGATTTGACCTCAGCGATTCTCGAAGCTTCAGCTCTGATTTGACTTTTTTCCGGCCGAGGATCCTCAAGAAAAAGCTGTCGAATCTCAGACTTCGCATCACCAAATCATGTTTTAACCTTCGAGAGCGTGCAAACAAGCACATTGGCAGGCGACCCCAACTAACCGGTCTGGCCGGCTCGAAGAACTTTGACGCGACAGTTGTACATAGTGAATGGGCCACGGCAACCCCGGGTCATTCGAAGCAAGTACGAAGGAAGATGAAGAGATGGGTCCGGCAAGCTGTCTCCATCTGTGTCAAGGGCCGGCGAAACGAAAGCGAATTCATATCTTAACTGTCAAGGAGAAAATGTTGGAGTCATTATTATCGTCATTGGGTGCGTTTCTTGCTTTTGATTCTCAAGAACATGAACTCTTTGGGAAAAAGACTTATAGCTGCTTTGGAGGGGTATGAGCGAAGTGATGGACTCGGGCTAGAGTAGATGATACGTGCGGTTGGTTGGGACGTAATAGGTGATGGCGGGTTTGTTGAGAACGAGACATCATGAAGTGGCTTGACCAGATCAGGGCCAGGTTCACAGAATCAATAAAATGCGATATGATTTAACACATTTCGTTGTGATTAGGGGGCGCTAAGCGAGAATTGGAGGGCTTGCATCATGATGCTGACCTTACCGTATCATGTACGGCCATATTCGGGATACATGACGGAGGGGCTGATTGACCATGAAGGTTCTCATGGCTTCATACCCGGCCATCACAAAACCGAGCTATCCCCACGGGAATCTATCGATGTGAAGGTTTCCTCGGTACATACTGTCCACGCGACCATCGCACATTCGTTAAGGTACTCTCCACCATACCGCTCGTTCAACCGACACTCGTTAGAAACTATCGTGATACAAATCGAAAAGTCGTCTCTAGACTTGAACATTCGCTACGCATTGCCATTCGTTTCGCCAATAGCTACACCTAGCTATACCTGTAGCTACATCAGCCTCACCATCGGGCATATCGGTAACTTCGTCAATAGCTTCATCATCGGCTTTACTATCCAACTCCTATCGACAGCTTCCTCGGCTCCACATATAGCTACATCAACATCCAGCTGTAGCTGAATCAGCCTTGAACATCAGCTCCTCCGACGGTTCTACAGGAAATATCACTACCAAGCTCCATCAAGCCTCGCCGACCGGACTCGGAGCGTAGCCCAGAAAAACCATTCCATTGACATTATCATTCCCCTTCTCTGACTCCAACAAAACTATCCCAAAAAAAAGCCCGACAATGATCTCCTCCCTGTCAGAGATGAAGGACCTCAGGTCACCTCTAGACCGTCTCCCGCTGGTCATCCAACATCCTTCCTTCTTCGAGAATCCGACTCAACACCTCTCGTCGTCGCGTTCGTCTTCAGCGGCGGGGCACCATACTTGTCTTGACGGGGACCAACTCTTCCACCTGGAATATAAACCAAAGTACATCGTCAAGGATCGTCGCGCCGGCAATGGCGTGGATGTGGATGACGCCGTGGAGCGCAAGGATAGCGTCATGACCGATATTGCCAACACAGATGACTGTCTCGATAACAAGACGTCTTTGTCTGTGTCACCGCAGTCATTGTCGTCGGTTTACTCGTCCGAGTCGGGCGGTGGTGGTGAAGAGCGGACCGAGGTGATGATGACGGTCCGCAAGTTGGTGAGGGAGTTTGATGAGGAGGGGGAGAGCAGTACCGCGCCCTCCGAGGAGGAGAAGAAGAAGGCCGAGGAGATGGAGATGGAGAAGCGTAAGAAGGAGAAGGAGATTCGGCAGAAGGAGGTGGAGAAGCAGCAGAAGAAGATGAACAAGAAGAGGAAGAAGAGAGACTCCGTGGCCTTGCTGTCTGGTAGTCCGTGGGGTGGCGACTCTCGATGGATGAATGGGCGACGAGGGGGCAGCAGGAATGGAGGCCACGACGCTCCCGGTATCTTTCTTCAACCCGAGGCTCCTCGGCGTTCGCCTCCGACGCCGATTGATCCCGTTGGCGTGTTCCCGCCCGAGCTGAAGAAGAGCAAAGAAGAGAAGAAGGCGAAGAAGGAAAAGAAAGAGGCTGAGAAGGAGGAGCTCCTGGTGCTGCCCAAGGTGCCGTGGTGCCACCAGAGCGGTGGGTGTCGCCAGAAGCGTGGACGTCGGAGGAGGAAGATGGCCGGGTTCGCGGCGCGGTCGGTCGATTTGCTGCGTCGGCTATTCGGCGGGAAGTGCAGGGACAAGGAGGACAGGAAGGGGAAGGGGAAGGGGAGGGCGAGGTGTCGGATCTGTGGCGATGAGTTGGGGTTTGCGGTTGAGCTGGCGGAGTGGCAAGAGGATAGAGAGTTGGGTTCTGCTGCTGCTGCTGCTGCTGCTGCTGCTGCTGTCATGGGCAGGGAGTCATCGAGCGGCTCTTGTGGAAAAAAGTTGGAAGCGGACTCGGACAGGAAGGGCATGGATCGAATCGAGGCTGATATCACAGCGGTGGCGGAGTGTGAATCACGTTCGACGCTGGCGACTGTTCGGCTCACAAAGATCCCAGAGGCGTGGTGGACCACGATATAGATGGCTTTGACTGCAGAGTCATCTTTGTATTGATACCCAAGTAGCTTGTCGAGAGAATCTTTCTCTCTCAGTCAGCATGGCCACTGAGGGTCAGCTCCTGTAATTCCTAATAGCTAATAGCTAATCAGTCCAAGCGCATGAGCCGTACCCGAATATTCAAGGGGTCAACTCGTTTCTCTCTGGATCAGAATACGCCTCCGCCAATAATGAAGACCCGTTCCTCCTCGCGACGGGCCCACTGGATAACTTTGTTGGCGCCTTGGGTAAGTACGGCACGGCTCACGTTGGGGCCGGCTACGCAGTAAAATTCGAATATTGGTGTGATCCAGGCTAAAGAAGTAGCATCCTCGGAGACGGAATGTAGAACACGCATATGGGAGTGTTTCGCGTGGACGGCAGCGTGCAGTTGATGATATAGGCCCATGAGGCGGCGACGGGCCATCAGGGAGGAGAATACGGGGTCGAGGGCGGACATGCTGAACTGCACGTTCGCACGGGACTTGTAGAGGAAGTGCGATATTTGACCACCCGGAGCAATGTCTGTGGTTTTTGGCCGTCCAGCACGCGCGGCGGTCTGTATAAGTGAGAGATGGCCCGACTTGGCCAGAGAAGCCGCGACGTTATCACGCATTTGCTTGAGCTCAAAGAAGGACTCCTTGTCCGGGCTGATGAGGATGATGGCGAGTTCTTCATCCTTGTGTACCGGCACCTCTTGCCCCGTGGCTTGCTCGCCGTCGACACCGTCGAAGAAGCTGACGTACATGTACAGGTAGCCGCGATTGTTGAAGGCCGGCAAGCACAGGGGAATCCAATTTTCTCCGCCGCCGGCTTTGATGCCACCCGATTCGAACAGCATATTGAAAATGAGTTGGAGGTCGCTTGGGTGCAGAGAGTGGCGACGCGGACGAATAACACTGACCAGTTTACCACCGGCTACAATCAAGCCGTACAGAAGCTTGTCTGTCCTCTGCTTGAGGAAGGCATTGTTGATGGCATGTCTCTGGGACTTGCGCAGCTTGAGACACTCCAAGGCGCCAAGCAGTGCTGACGGTGAGCCTTTCGTGAAATTATCGGCAAGGGACGAAATCAGGGGCTCAGTTCCTTCGAGTGGTTTTCGAAGATCGGACGATGGTCGATGGACAAAGATGTTTTTCAGCGTGGGCAAGGTCAGTGTCGACAGGATCTGCATGTACAGAGCCTCGAGTTGCGCTCGTAGCTGTGAGTCACTTTCGCCGAGCCGACTGATGGCCACGAAGTAGAGGGGCCCTTGCGTTGCAACAACAAATCGCGTAGTTCCAGCGGTGAAGCCGGACAAGGGGTTCTTAGCCCCTTCATAAAAAGATATGAGGGTTTGAATGACACCCATGGACGAGTTGATCAGCCCCAGGTCTCCGTGACGACTGTAGATGGGTTTGCCCGCCGATGAAAGGATCATGTAGTGCTTCAACTTTGCCTTCCACATGGTGACTCGATCTTCGTCTTTGAAACTCGTGTCGGCCTCGTCGGGTAGGTCGTCGAACTCGTGCTCGAACCCAGCCAGATTACGGGTTATGTTATCCATCCTTAAGGTTTCGAAGGGTGGCACAGTTGCCGATTGCGACCTGAGGAGGTTCCATGCCGGACTTCTCTTATTGAACTCCCCCATCAATAGGCTTGCGATGTCGTTGGGCGGCCGCAGGGTCGGGGAGAAGCTGGCGATACTCATAGAATCTTCGCCCTCACCCAGCGTCCTCGTTGGAGTAGCTTGCCCGCTCGAGGACTGTACTGGGGTTGAAACGGCCCTGCTGCCTGTGGTCGAGAAAGTGCCGCGCGAACCATCTGGGAAAGACAGGGTCTGGATATCGAGAGGTGTAATGGCGGTAGTCGCGGCTGCCATGGCCATTCTCGAATCTATCGAGTCGTTCGATTCCATCGACGGCCGTGGAGGCAGAGGGGGAGGTTGCTCCTCGCTGGGGCCGTTTTCGTGGTCCTCGCCCATGATTGCGATGGCGGGAGCATTTCAGCTAGGTGGTCGGGAAGTGGAAAGAAGCGCGGCGATGTTGCAGACTACCTAGAAGTAGAGTAGATTCTTGACTTTATCTGGAATTTGGGTCGCCAACCAGGTTCAAGAGGCCATGACTGGCATTCGAGACCTCACCTAGGGTAAAGGTAGGCTGGTAAGTTGAGAACGTGAGGTTTAAAGACGGCACGGGAAGAGGAGCAAAAGAAGGACCCGACGGGATAAGGACGAAAATCGTCCCAAGTTAGCGCAGACCTGCTGATGATGCGTAGGAGGGGCCGCCGAGATCTAGTGGTGCGGCAGCCTCTTCGTAAAATGCCTTAGTGGGAACGGTCCGCTAATCAGAGCCTGTCTCGGCCCACTTGCTCGCCTGACCTGGGACCGGAGCTAGGCCAAATGCCCCCAGAGCAGGGAGCAACATGGGAATTTGTAAATCCCATGGCCGAGCGGAAACTCCCTTACCGGAAAAAACATTCCGGACTTTGACAGCTTACTTCAGCAGATGCAATACACTGGCAGCTGATTATCTAGATAAAAGTAATGCCGTTTGCTGCAAGAGGTTGTGTGTGCACTTGGTAAAAATGCAGGGGAATCTCAAGAATGATCAAGAACCAAGTCAAGGAAGGCAGAGACTGAACCAAACTGTTGTCCAGACCATTATGCATGCACACTACCTACTAACTGACATGATCGGGCACAATATACCAGTTTCCATCAAGTGTTTTGGCTCTAGTGCTGAAAGATGTGTCTCATATCGTGAGGCTCAGTGGTGGAGTGTCCAATCAAGGTGGAAAAGCGACAGAATGCATACAGCCCACAATTTCCAGGTGCACCCCAAATCCAATGCTCAATGACGTTGCGCTTTGTCCTATCTCGGCGTTGATGGAGAGTGTTGTGCCAGCCTCGCCAGGCGAGAACGGTCGCTGAACTAGTCTGCCCAATGGGAAGCTTGGGAGCTGTCAGGGTGCCACCCCACTGTACACCTGTCGTCTGGAAGGAGACATGGTAGCCTTTCGAGCTCAAGCAACACTGGGCTCTTTAAACCCTGTTCACGATCACTGCATGCGACGACTACCGACGCCAGCTTGATTCTCCAAGGCTAGGCAGCGATGCGATACCGTCCTTTTACAAGACCATAAGAACAGACTGATGTACTCACTCGTTCAATCAACGCCCATTCTCAGCAATCATGGCCCTTGAGCCTGGCTCTGGCCGTCGGTCTGTCTCCCCAGAGAGCTCAGGCCGCGAGTCTCCTCTTCCTCGTCAATGGAGAAACCAGCTCGGAGCTGGTAAGCGATTTGTCTTTGAATTTGGGAAGACTTTACGTATTGATTCAATGTGATAGAGGAAGCACCGACCAAGGACAAGCATTACCGCAAATACGCCTCTGGTGTTGAAAGGGCCCTTACTCTGTTTGAAACGGCCTTGCAGGAATGGGCTGACTACATTTCCTTCCTGAATCGCCTCCTCAAGGTAAGAGTCTTTCTCACGATGGCGAACCGATGTCCAAAACGACGAGAGACTGATCGTACTCATCAGGCACTGCAAGCCCGACACCCGTCGGTCACGACTATCCCTTCGAAAGCCATCGTCGCGAAACGCCTGTCGCAATGTCTCAACCCCTCCCTCCCGTCCGGCGTGCACCAAAAAGCACTCGAAGTCTACAGCTACATATTCGCAACCATAGGCACTGATGGGCTATCCAAGGATTTACCATTGTACTTCCCTGGCCTGGCGTCGACTCTTTCGTTTGCCTCTCTATCCGTCCGATCCCCCTTTCTCGACATTCTTGAACGCCACTTTTTAGACATAGACCCCCGGTCTCTTCGGCCAGCCATGAAATCAGTTGTTCTGGCCCTTTTACCTGGCCTCGAGGACGAAACTAGCGAGGACTTTGAACGAACGTTGCGATTGATGGAGAGCTTCAAGACCGCGATCCGACCCGCAGGCAGCGACGAATTGGATGGACCACATTCATCAGGAGATGACTTTTTCTGGCAATGCTTCTTCTTGGCCTCTATCACAGGATCAAGTCGGAGAGCTGGGGCGCTAGCATACCTTGTGAGGAACCTGCCCAAATTAGGCGAAACCTCTTTACCAGGGAAACCAGGCAAGAATGGCGTCCAGGAAGACGAGCATTCTGCAAAACTCGCACAAATGGTCACCTCTCCAGAACCTGGATTGCTTTTACGTTGCTTTGCTGCTGGGCTTGCAGACGAGCAACTCCTCATTCAGCGAGGATTCCTAGATCTCTTGGTCACCCACCTTCCCTTGCACTCCAAGGTGTTGCAGACGAATGTCAAACCAGGCGACTTGGAGCTTCTTTTGCGTGCGGCGGCTGGTGTTGTCATCCGGAGAGATATGAGTCTTAACCGAAGGCTTTGGGCATGGTTCCTAGGCCCGGACCCTGGACCCGGGGAAAGTGAGAGCGGTATCGAGTCTCCATCTTCCACGGACCATCATAACTCCTACTTTGCATCTAAGACGAGTTACTTTGAAGACCATGGGCTCCAGCCTTTAACCAGGGCGCTGTTGAGCATGATCAATGTCGACCGCGATTCGAGCCCAGCAGAGAGAGCGAGACCTTACAGAATATGCTTGTCGCTCATGGATCGATGGGAAATTGGCGGGCTGGTAGTTCCTGAGGTTTTCCTTCCGATTGTCAACAGCGTCCGGCAGTACAGAGACCATGCACCCAGCAAAGCTGACTTCAACGAAGTCTTCCGCAGCGCCAGCGTGTTCTTCGATGGTGTCGAGAGCGGTCTGATTTACGGTGAGATTGTCAGTCTCTTAGCGCAGGCTATAGGACCAGGAAACCTTGCAGAAAAAGAACGGCTCGACAAGTTGGATTTGGTCAATTTCATCCTGGCAAACTTCAATGTCCGCGAGGAGGAAATGATCACTATTCATGCGCCTCTTACAGCTCTCTCGATTATCTGCATGCTAGAGGACACGAGAGAAAGACAGCAGAACTCTCCCATAAAGTCGTCGCAAAAGACTGCCGACGAGGCATTGCACATTGCTCTGGCTGTGTTGGACCTTATTCCGGATCGAGCCTTCCCGTCTTCAGACGGCATCAAGTTCAAGAGGACAATGGAGGCCGGTGTTCTGGCCTCACTTCCTGCCGTCGAACTTTTGAAACGAATCAAGGCATTCTATATCGACGAGCAAGGAAATCTCGATGCCGTCCATGTTCCACTCTCGCCTATCGAGGTTGGAGAATTGCTGTTGCAAAAGTCTGGCTTGCTGGTCTGCGAAGGATTGAAGAACCCCGAAGCAGGGTCCGAACTAGGCGCCAAAGGGAGGATTCTGACCGCCCTACTACTCAAAGTGCCGACTACGTACCAGCTTGACACGACGTCCCTCCTCTCTTGTCTTCACGAGCGTTTGAATCACACAAGCACATTATCTTTCACCTCCTTCAACTCAATTCTGTACCTCTCCGCCCATCTTTACTCTGCAGAGCGCATAGAGGTGCCAAACCTAACCGAACTTGTCACGCCACTCGTCCAACAAGCTTGGGAGTTTCTGTCAGCTTCAGAACCAAAGTACCACGTCGAGACTGTTAGATCATTGTGGCAGCTTCAGACTGCTCTCACATCACATAATCGAGATATAGAGGCTGCCTTGGCCAGCCTCATTATCGAGAATGACGTTCAGGGGTCCTTCGCATCACGTCCCGCCGATGCTGGCCGCAGGTTCAGCGTGCTTTGGTCTCATACGTTGCAGGATTCCAGTGCTGAAAGGCGAGGTTCAAAAACACCCATGACCGAGAAGCCTCCACAGATCCGGCTGGCTGGGTCAGAGAACTACGATGTCATGTTGACGCGACCTCTCTTTCTCATGCTCGATGCCCTTTTGGATGAACGAACCCAGTTGTTCATGACTGTCAAGGGATGGCTGAATAGTTTGGTTGGTATCGATAAGTAGGTTTGCCCGTCTTTAGAGGCATTGACCCAGAGTGTTTACTGACGACGATAGACTCTTCTTGCTTTTCGTGAGGAAGTTTTCTGCATTAAAATCCCTTAGAGCGAGTAACGAAATTGGATCGGCATCAACTTCGACCAATTCAACGACGTTCACGGCCGAAGACGATCTGGATCTTTGCCTTTACTACCTGAGAACTCTGTCGAATGTTTTCCGATGGGCGCCAGACGTGATCTGGGCTGTTTTGGCTTCTACAACGATCACCGTGGATGGCGGGCATCCGGATGTCGCGCAGATGAGTAAGTAGGAAATACTGACTGAAGGTACCTGATGCTAACCCGTAACAGCTGGTCATGAAGGTGACATCTCAATGCAAGAGGTATTCATCCACGTTTGTCTACGGTGCATCGCTGGCAACAACGAACCTGCAGACGAAACCATCCGAGTCCGAGCAACTCAACTTCATCGCTATGCCTTGACCGTCATGCACCAAATTCTCCTGAACCCCTACGCGGAACCCCTGGGAAGCCTCCATCTCGAGAATGTTCTCATCGAGCGTCTCCTCCAATCGCTCGCTGGACCCGACCCCTATGTTCAGGTTCTTCTGCTGGACGTCGTGTTCGATGCACTGAAACTCCGAGACATCATTATTTCCGATGTACCTGCTTCTCCGTCATCAGAGAAGAGAAAGCTGAGTCTTGAACCGAGCAAGAGCCTTAGAGTATCGACACAGTCAGAGGCCAAGCCGACGTCACCGCCTCTCAACTTGCTCAAGTGTCTCCAGGCTGGCTTAAGCTCTCCCAGCAGTCGCAGTGTTCTCGACAGTTGGGTCAGCTTCTTGACGGAATGCTTACCGTTCTACTCCGATACCATCTTCCAGGTTCTCATTCCTCTTGTGGAGACTTTATGTAGACAAGTCTCCAACACTTTCAATGACTTACAATCCATATTCCGAGACAACGGTAATTCAAAGAAGGATGACCGGAATGCGCCAGAGTCTACACTGATCTCGTTACTCAACGCTTTGGAGCAAGTACTGGCCCGGGCACACGAGCGACTTCTGATTGAAGAGGCCAGAACGCAAGTTGTGAAAGGTCCGGATCAGCAGCCATCGGGATTCTTTGGCACCATGGTATCCGGTGTCTTCACCTCGGATGCCCCACAAGCGCGGAGTGCCACCGCAAATGATAGACTCACGGTGCACCTTGCGTTCGCAGATGCTGTTCGCATTTGCTTCACAATTTGGTCCTGGGGCCAAGGGGGCGATATCAATGCTCAGGACTTGACATCTGTTTCGTCTTTCAACTACACATCTCTTCGAATGAGAAACCGGGCAAGACGACTGCTAGAGCACCTTTTCACAGCAGAGACCTTGGAGTGTCTCGAGACAGTCATCGAAATCTGGCGGGGCTCTATCAATATCACAACACCTGTACCGCAATCCGAAGTATTCAACCTCTTACCAGCGTTGGATGGTTCACGACCAAAGCACACTATCCCTGCCATCTTCAATGCTATTTACAGCAGAACGAACCCCGGGGCATTGGACGCTTCAAGAAAATCAACGTTGACAACATCTCTCCAAGACATTGACCTCGTCACATTCTTGGTTGAATATGCCCGCTCGCTGGAGGACGACGCAATGGACGAGATTTGGCTCGACTGCATGGCGTTCCTGCGTGATCTGCTCACAAATCCTTTCCCACACAGACAGACACTACCAAGTCTGTTGGAGTTCGCGGCTATCCTGGGCGAAAAGGTCGACAACACCAATTTCGGGGAGCAGCGGAAGATGAGACGCGAGCTTGGGGTAAGCATTATTATCTTAACACATGCTATAGAGAACATACTAACAAATAGGACAGGATCTATTCCTCCGGCTCCTAACGGCGATCTTCACAACCAAGCCCCTGACGTTCTCAGATACGGCCCCAAACGACAAGTCAGAAAAGAACCGCGACGGTGTTCGCCGCGCCCCCACGATTGCGCTGGTCAGTGTCCTCGATAGAGCCGAGGATGTGGTCGCAATCTTGGCCTCAATCGTGCCGAACCTTCCCAAGATCCTAGTCGAAACGGACCGTGTGCTGTCCGCAGCCGGTACAATTTCAACAAATGTCATCAATCCAGCCTTCAGAGCGAAGGCATTCCCTGATACTGTGTCCAAGAACACACTTGTCTTACTACAAGAACTGTCCAGGCTACCCAATAACCAAAAAACGTGGAAGAAGGACGTTGGAGACGCGTTCAACGATGCTCGGTTCTTCAGCTCAAGCATTGAGCTCGTCCGAAGCGACTGGTTGCCGTTGCTTAGACAATGGACCGTCAGTGACAAGGAACGTATGCCTGAGCTTCTGACCCGCATGACTCCGCCCACCACGGCCGGCATCGTGTTTGGTGTTGGTGCCACTTCCGCTCGATTGGAGGCGGATCGGAAGACGCAGCTCAACCTTCGTCGCACTGCGTCGCTAGTCCTCGCAGCTACGGAGGACGCATTTGTCACAGAGCTTCCCATCATCACTGACAAAGTAGTGGAGCTTCTCGGCGCCACGGCGACGTCCTCGCCTTCCTCTACAACAAGAGCGGAGATCTTCATGCTTGTCCGCGCACTTGTGCTGAAGACCAGTGCTATCCACCTGGCTATGCTATGGCCGATTATCAACGCCGAACTTCATGCAGCCATCGCGTCTGTCGTGGCTGCCGATCACAGCACCGCATCTGATACCTACAACAACATCTCTATCCTACAAGCCTGCAAGTTGCTAGACCTGCTCATTTGCGTTGCGCCGGATGACTTCCAGCTTCATGAGTGGCTCTTCGTCACGGACACCATTGACGCTGTGTATCGATCCAGCAACTATCAGCCCGTTGCACTTGTCGATGAGCTTGCAGAGGAGCTTGGCACTATGGGTGTCAGCTCTTCGCTGGGTAGCAATCCTGCGGCGCACTTGGCCACGAGCAGCTCCCATAGACGACCACTGCTTGGACCTGGCGGCATCAATGATGAGGTGAGCATTGATAGAAAGGACGAGCTCGTGGGCAAGATCCTACGGCCGTTCTTTGGGCAGCTCAGTATCTACGCTTTCGAGTCGACGTACGCGATGGCGCCACTAGACCGGGAGTTTTGTGTTCAGGGGGTATTGAAGGATTTGTTCGATGAACGTAGCGTTGTCAAGGCGTTGTAAAAGCAGGTTTTGCTTGTGTGAGAGTGTGGCCCTTAGTGAAAGAGCTAGAACAAGAAGAAATGTTCATTACGGTTTTGATTGTGTTGTACTCAACGTTCCCGGTATGAATGCCACCATTGCCTTACTCGCCCCTTCCATGCAATACTGCACTACTTCAAGCTTCTCCCCCTCCGGAGCTAATTTCGCCACCTGTCTCAGATCACTTGTTCGAGGGAGATACAGCGCATGATCCATGGGTTTGCAGGCCTCGTGCAGGTCGTCCAGATTATACGGTTCCATCTTGCTCAGATCAAACACCTCGGCGGTCCGGTACCCCGGTCCACCCCAAGGCGGCGAAGCAAAGACCACCGTCTCGGCCATGTCCACCCTCAACTCCTCGCTCAGCTCCTCGGGGCTCTCCCTCAGCTTGCGGAGGTAGTCGAAGCAGTCCCCGTGGATCCAGGTGATGTACTCCGCGACCTCGTACAGCTCTGCGTTGTGCTGGGCGCACGCCAGGGTGGCGGCGTCGCGCTCGATGGAGATGACGCGGTCCCAGCGGGCCGAGAGGGCGAAGGCGATGGTGTTGCCGCCGGCGCCACCGAAGATGTCGACGAGGACGCGTTTTGAGGCGTCGGTGTGGTACATTTCGTTTGCGACTTGGTTTGCGACGGGTTCGGGGGTCACGCCGAACCAGGCGCTATCTGTGAGGTAGACGCCCTCGTCGTACCAGGAGAAGAGGGAGTAGCGCTGGGAAAAGTATCTAGATGTCTGATTAGCTTCTGTTGCGATGTGACCTTTGATCGAAAGGAGAGGGTTTGGCTTACTTTTGAAGATCCCAAGGCACTTCTGCTTTGGACTTGTAGTGATGGCACTCATCCGTTAGGGGGAGTCTGGTGGCCGCCTTCATTTTGGTGGTGATGCATAAGTGTGAGGTAATCCCAGTTCCCTTTGTTAACAGGAAGATTTCTATGGATTAAGAGTCTAGTTGATCAGACCCATCGAGACAATATTACATGTTGAGACTTATAAGAGAAAGTCGCCCAGTGATGGAAAATGAGATGAACGAGGCTGAAGCAACAGGAAGCTAAAAAGCCAGGCCCCACTTTGTGACCCCACTAGTGTGGGAAGAAGCTTGGATCATCTGCAAGGCTGACGGGGGACCTTGGATGACAGCTTGTTCCAAGTAGGAACGAATGGAATGCTCGCAACGACAAACACCGAGTAAATAGCCACCACAGACCTCAATACTTACCGATCTCGAGCTTTACATACCGAAATTCCCGTTCTCAACAAACACGACACGACACAAGAAGATAACTCAGCTCGAGCGTCGAGCGCATCACCATGTTCAATGCGCTGAACCGCTTCATGTCCCGCCTGGACGGGCAGCAACCAACCCAGCAGAATAACCAGGGCTCCTTCGGTTTCCAGGTGCTTCGCAACACGAATCTCGAACTCAACGTTGAGCCTTGGTTTGACTTCATCATCGGCATAAATGGCCGGCCCATCGTACGTAATTTTCGTGACCTAGTATACATCCCATCTCAGACACAAAATACTAACAAGCCGCCCCTCCACACCAGGACAACCCCGACCCAAGCCTCTTCGCCCAAGAAGTCCGCAACTGCGCAGGCGGCTCCGTCTCCCTAGGCCTCTGGTCCGCAAAGGGTCAACGCACTCGCGAGCTCCACGCCCTCGTCCCCCAAGACACCGCCTCCCTCGGCCTCTCCCTGCAGTGGACCCCCCTCGCCGTCGCCGCCAACATCTGGCACGTCCTCGACGTGGCCGCAAACTCCCCCGCCGACGGCGCGGGCCTCCTCCCCTACGGCGACTACATCCTCGGCAGCCCCGAGGGCGCCCTCCACGGCGAGGGCGGGCTAAGCGAGCTCGTCGAGGACCATATCGGTCGCCCGCTGCGCCTGTACGTGTACAACAACGAATACGACGTCACGCGCGAGGTGACGATCCAGCCGACGCGCGAGTGGGGTGGCGAAGGCGCGCTCGGGTGCGTGCTGGGCTACGGCGCGCTGCACAGGTTACCTGCGCCGCTGAACGAGCCCGTCGACGCGCCGGGCGAGATGATGTTCGACGCTGGCGGGGAGAAGGCCGACCCGGCCGCCGCGCTGTACGGGAACGCGGGCCCCGTAGGCGAGGTGCAGCAGAATCTTTTCTCGCCCGCCACGCCTGGTCTCGGCGCACCTCCTCCTCTGACAGGGGGTGACTTCTTGGTCCCTGCGCAAATGATGGACGCGGGTGCCGCGGCGCCGCCGCCTCCTGCGGGCACGGTGACGACGAGGAAGAAGAAGGAGAGGCATCACGGCGGGAACAATAACTTTATGGACGACTACTTCAAGGAGGAGGAGAAGAAGAGCAGGGAGGCGGATAATGCGCCCAGCGGGAGGGGTACCCCTGTTGCGCCGCCTCCGAAGATGGGGGGACCGCCGCCGCCGCCTAGAGCTGGTTCGACAGGACCACCGAAGGATCAGCCTGCGGCCGAGGGTGCTGAGTGATAGAGAAGGGGTTGGGAAGCTGAGGCTGGTGGGTGGGTACTAGAAGTTTGGAGTCCACTGTGATGATGATTCCCAGAATTGCACTTTTTTTTTTTTCTTCTCTGACATCTACCGTGCTGTGATGCAACGCCTGCTCAAATAATGTACATTGCTTTGTTCGTTCCGCATGCTCATGCGATTGTGATATTGTTGCGTTGATGCTTCATCACCAATTGGTCTATCCACCCTATTTCGAACCTCAGTCTTTGGCCTTGAGGACGGACACCCCCTTTTCTTGTCCTGACTGAAGATAAAAAAACTTGTCTCCTGTTCCTTCCATCTGGTACGTGCTCTTAGTTTATGAAGTTGACGCAGAAGAAGTGCAGAATCAGACTGCACGCGACGTAGTCGGCAAAAGCCCTGTCATTGTAGTGTTAGACTCTGTAGTTGTTGTCTTCTGTTCGTGGTTTTCTGCGACTGAGGAGAGGGAGAAGGAAACTGGCATACCTCTCAGGTGATACGGAGGGGAAGTCGGACTTGTTGGCCTCGGTGGTCTGGATGCGCAAGGATGCTAGACGACTAAAGTTAGCCATTGTCAAGTGTGCTGCTATGATTTTGTCTTACCAGTGAGGACGAATTGGCCGACGGTGGCAGAGAAACCGGAGAGGAAGGCGTTGAAGGGCTATTTCGCATCATGACGTTAGTAGTTGTTCTCCCGTAGGTTTCCATATGATAATCCACCAAGGTTCCTTCCTCAAGCCATAACTGTACAAATAATCCCCATCTGTGATTTCCAAGAGGCAAGAAGCCTCCAACCAATTGAGAGGGTAAGATATAAGAAAAGACATACGTAGTTTCCAGCAACCACGCAGTACAAGAACTGCAGCGCGCCAACAACGACCAAGAAGGCCATGAAGACGTCAATCAGCTTGGTGCGCTGCGGCGTGCTCTTGACGTAGTGGTTGTAAATGTTGGCCAGGACCTGGTCCCAGTTCTGGGCGCCGCTGCCGCTGCCGGTGCTCTTGGGGGTCATGGTGAGGGGTACGGCCTTGGGCTGCGAGGTCATCGTGCCCGGGATCGCGGCGGCGGCGGTCGGTCCCGCGGGCGAGGTGGGCGGCTCGGGGTGGTGGACTGCGGGAGCGGCAGTAGCAGGTGCTGCTTTTTGGGAGGAGGCGGTTCGCTTGGGCGCCATTGTTGGGGTTTTTGATCGTCGAAATCGGGAGGGGGGGGGGGGGTGGGAGGGGAGAGTTTGGTGGTGCCTTGAGAGGAAATTCGGGGTTCGGGTGGGTGGTGAACCGAAGAGTTGAGGAAATGTCTCCTTCCAGATTGTCTCAATTGCTGCGTACGTACTGCGGTCACCAGTACATACAATTGAGAGCTGGGGGGGGAGCTCTGGAGGACACGAAAGCTTGAAGCCACAGGGCGTCAGGTGATAGATGTGGCTGGTGTGGCCTTGTACCCATGAGCAAGAGCGTTGCCAAGCCACGAATCTGGGGTAGCAGTCCAGTGGTGGTCCCTGACGACTCCCGCTGCGGCGTGCCCCTGGGAAATGTCGTGATTAGTCAGGGTCCCGTCGATGGATGAGATCATCCAGCAGCTTTCCCAGAAGCTGTTCCTTTTTTGAGTGGGTGGGAGGCCGAAGCTTTGACTTCCCGAGGCACCGAAGCAAGCAAACAACGGAACTTCCTCACCTCTGCTCACCAAGGAACTATCTTACTAATTCTCACTTCAATTCATCTCAATCGCAATCCGACATCGATTGAAGTTGTATTCCCAGTAATTTCTCACAAACAAATCACTCCAAAATGGTACGATGACTTGTCTCCTTTGCATAAGAACGTAAAGCTAACAAAAGACAACATGCGCAGTCCTCTGACCTCTCCGTCCCCTCCTTCGCCCTGGCCGTATTGACGGCCGGAGGCGGCATCGCCGGCTACGCCCGGACAAAGTCCGTCCCGTCCATCGTCGCCGGAGTTAGCGTCGGTCTTCTCTGTACGCATAATTCCACCGCGCCATCATCCCCTTTCCTACATCTCTCAACATCCCCCCTCCATCCGCTTCACAGCATCCATCCCCTGCCCCGCGTTGTCGCATAAGTAGCTTCAGTAGGTTGGCAACATGAGTGAGCTAACCCGAACTTACGCAGACGGCCTCGGCGGCTACCGCATCCAGAACCGCGAGCCCTACGGCGTCGAGCTGAGTCTGCTCGCCTCGGCGGTCCTCGGTGGCTCCGCCATCCCCCGCGCCATCCGCCTCCGCAAGCCCGTGCCGATCCTCCTCAGTGTGCTGTCTGTCTTTGGTCTCTTCACCTTTGGCAACGAGTTCCGTCGCACGTTGTGAAGGGAACGAGTGTTTGGGAGGAGTTGTAGGATTGTTGAAGGATGAGAAGAGTATGGGTGTTGTTTTGTAGGAATACAAATTATCCAAGAATTTTGCCGTATTTCTTTTTTGTCTCTGCTGACGTGAGAACATCGATCGAGTATAATCTATGGTACAATCTCTTGCTCCCTCATAGGATGCCCCAAACCATTAGATCGCTCATGTGATTTTTGGTATTCCGTCCCGACCCAGATGCCGTCGCCAAAAATCAATGTAGTTGCGAGTTTTCGTAGTATAATACAATTCGTGTTTTCCCCCCTTGTTGCCGACCTGTCCACCAGTCGTCTAGGTCAGAAAAACGATTCGGTCGTTTGTCGGTCGTCTGCTTCTGTGATTTGGCTCCGCAGTCTAATCGAGACCGAGCGACTTGTTGAGCTCCTTTATCCGGTTCTCGCGCTCCTCCCTCTTGGCCCTCGCAGCAGCCCGGTTAGCCTCGGTGCGCCTTGCGCGCGCGCCGCGGAGGCACTCGCTGACCTTGTCCTTTGCGTCGTTGCAGCCACCGAGGGATTTGAACATGAAGCCCTTTGCGTGGCACTCTTCGAGGGCGACCATGATGTCTTCGCACTCTGTTTCGCAGGAGGAAAGCGGTTAGTATGGATGCTTCTCGTGGTTGGTACGATATCCAGGGGGTAAAGGAGGGAGCATGTGGCAATGCGACGGGGTTTGAATGACCCAAAGGCGAGAGGGAGGAGGAGGGGCGCGGATGGAAATCATGACGGATGCATATGTTGGCGACTTACCGAAGTTGTCCTTGGTGTGCAGGTGAGGATGCATCTTTGATTCGGCTTCGTGGGTTGTTTACGGAATTGAGAAAGGTCAAGTCAAGGGAAGGGTTGTCAAACTGTCGTGGGAGGAAGAGTTTGTTCGTCGTCGGTGTTTGCTTTGTGATCGCGATTGTAGATGCGCCAGAGGAAATTCCCGGTGAGTTTCCTATGCGATAGAAGATTGGGAATTGGCCTGTGAGGGATTGGATAAGACCACTTCGGTTCGGTGGGGCAGCAGACGGCGCGCCGGGCTTTGTGCATTTTCGGGGTGGTCTCAGTCAGTCAGTCACCTGTAGGCTGTGAGGTATCCGGAGAGAGCGCGGCAAAAGCTCGGGCCACATCGAATACCCTTCTAGAACTCCCATCCCACAGTTGGTCACTGCTCGCGCGCGGTGGTGGAGGGGAGGGTCGATTACCTCAGGCTTGTCCGTTCGCTCCCTCACTGTGAGATTCATAGCCTTGCATTGTACTTACCTTACTTTCTTCAACGAGGTCTCATCAACCCCGGCCATTCATCTCTCACAGACTTGACTTCACGATGGCGGCCCAAGTGAGCCAGAAGAAGCAGCAAGGTTAGTTGACTCACTCGCCATTCCTCGACCGCCGAGGGGGGAAAGGAGATGTTACTCTTGGAAGAATAACCCCGCCATGGTTTTGCTAACCTGCTTTTTCCTAGACCTGCAAACGCAGTATGGCGTCTACAAGAACACTCTGCAACAGATTGCGCAAAAGATTGGCGATGTAGAGCAAGAAGCCGAAGAACACAAGTGCGTCTTTCTCTTCCTATTCCGAGTCTTCCTTATCTTCACTTCATCTTATTCCCTCACGGCGCCTTCGCATTATTGAGAGACAGAGAAAGGCCGTCACCCATGTCCTAGATGAGATCGTGAACCCTGCGTCGTCCAAGGAAAGGGGTGGTATAGGCACATGATGGATTTTCTCTCCCCTTCTCGTTCTCAAACCGGAACTCACTCCGGCATGGCCCTCCGCCAACTGTTCGCCCTCATCACACCGCTCTTCACTCTTCATTCCTTCAGAAACTCAAATGACGAACCCTTGATGAGCCCCCCCCCCCCCCCCCCCCCCCCCCCCCCCCCCCCCCCCCCCCCCCCCCCCCCCCCCCCCCCCACCCCCCCCCCCCCCCTCCCTCCCCCCCCCCCTCCCCCCCCCCCCCCCCCCCCACCCACCCCCCCCCCCCCCCCCCCCCCCGCCTTCCCCCTCGTTGCCTCTCTCCCCGGCACACCGCCTCCCATGAATAATGAACCATTCTTATTCTAACCTTGACTCGTTTTACACAGGCTCGTCCTAGAGACCCTGCAACCGCTATCCGAGGACCGGAAGTGCTTCCGCCTCATCAACGGGGTCCTCATGGAGCAGACGGTCAAGGACGTCATGCCCGCCCTGACGACCAACTCGGAAGGTCTGAAGAAGGTCCTGGAGGACCTTGTCAAGCAGTACAAGGCTAAACAGGACGAGCTGGAGAAGTGGAAGGTTCGTGTTGGATGCAAGAGACGTTGCTCCTTTTACTTTCCCCCCGCTATGAGGTCACTGGGTTGTAAACGATTACTGACGAATGTGGAATTATAGAAGAAGAACAATGTTCAGGTTGTCCAGAACTGAGATTTAGGAACATTGGGTTTGGATCACCATAATGTTGGTCTGCAACGTTGACTTCAATAGTCTTTGTGCAACAGACTGATGACGACGGCCTTTCGGTCTGCTCGGTGCACATAGATCGACGGAACGGGTGATTTGGACGGGGAACAAAAGACAGCTTTTTCGTCGTGTGTTCTTGATCAGGCGTTCTAGTTGCGGCCTCTACTGAGAAGAGCACAAGGGACAGCAAAATCGTTATGCGAACATTAAAGGCGTCCAAAATGAGGCGGCATCGAATATACCCATGGGTTGATGCTACGATGAGGGGAGGAAGCCAACCCAGCAATACATCCCAGCCTCAGGAAAATAGAGACATGAAGACCACGCAGTGGCAGCAATGCGTTGTTCGACGTCGTAGACTTGTGAGACATTCAGAAGCAATAGAGATAACGGCGGTAACCGCGTTTCAGTGCCCAACAAGATCGTACTTGCAAAGGTCGTCAGACTGGCAGACCACTGAGAAAAGATCATTGGCACATCTGGCGATTCAAGATGGCTGGCTGAGATCGACCCAACTGGCGAGGCGTGCTTACTGGCTGCCTGTCATGCGGCCTAGTGACGAAAAGGTGTGCTGCGTGTGGCCTCTGACAACCTGACGGCCGTTCGCTCGCGTCTGAAAGCCTCCTTTTTCCGGGGCTACGAGACTAATGCCTACCTATTAGCTCACATCGTTTCTTTCGAAAGAATGACGCTAAACACTTGAAATTTGTCTGCCACTCGGGAGAGAAGGCACCGCGGAGCGGAGGCGGACCGGCCCATGGTGACCGGCGACGGGTTGGAGCCTGGCCAGACGTCAGAAGCTGTACCGCGTGTGCGTATATGGAGCCTATCTGTCTAATGGGCAGAGGGCGGTCATCCGATTCGTAAAGTGCCAAGTGATGAAACGTGAGGTCTGCGGTGATCGACTGATGTTCCCGTTCTGAGGGTTCTTACAGCCGTGATATCATGCTTGGTCGAGCTAATGCCCAACGAGCGGCACGATTTGGCCCTGATCCGTGGTCAGCCGCGGGCTAAGTAGATGCGGGAGGCAACCAGTGGTCTAGATCCGCCTCGCTCTTCCATGGAGTTTCCTCATAGTCGCATGCATCCTGTAGGTACAAGTACGAAATCGCATTCAGTAAGTGGGTTGGCAACATCATGGACTACCAAATACGGACATGGTCGCGGACACAAGCAGTGGGTTATTGACGACCGCCTGGACCTAGTAATGCATGGCCGTACCCAGGCCTCGGATGATGTCGAGGAATGTTCATATTGAGTTGTAGACAGGGCGCAGGACTTGACAATCGAAATTGACACAGCGACGACATTGCCCGATTCCCCGATGCTGGCGTCGGGCAGTTAAACAGCTTGATGGCTCACGCAGAGAGACCAGACCGGTACCCCTCGGCGCTGCTGTAAGAGACCAGGGTCGACACAAAATGTGGCTCTGAGTTGTCACCAGCTCTGGGGTGAGAAGCAGTGCAGCCAACACATGCAACCCTTTCGCCTGTGACATGAAATCACCCGCAACGGCGAGGGAAGGCCGAAGTGCGAACGGATGCTGATACGGTATACATACTGCGTACCCCTCTCGCCATGATGAGTGGGAAAAGGAGGGGTAGGAACCGCATCATCCGGACTAGGGTCGTGGGAAACAAGAGTGGAAGGTCAGCGCATCACTGCATCGCAGGAGTTTTTGGTGGTGGTCCTTCATTTTTGTTGCGGCAGGCATCGTCCAATCCGAGCCCAATCCAAATAAAGGGTTATTGGCTCCCGACAGAGCAGAGGAGCCCAACTTCGATGAGGGTGACTGGCTGAGTTGGCGGTTGTCTGTTGCAGCGCTGCATGCAGGGTCGGGCGTACTGTAAGGCGATGGGCCGCCGATTGGTGACCGGCGCCTCCTTGAGACAGATTGGAAGAATTTCTCCGCGACTTTCTTCCTCCTAAAGGTGGTAGTTGAGTTGCACGTCTGGCTGGTGTACCCAGGGCAACCAACGTCAACCGGGCTCTCTCTCGTCTCTTGCGAAGCGAAAGAGAGATCATTGGACGTCATGTTGCGCAGCCTTGTATGCGTGTATCTCAAATGGCCCATTCAAGAGGCCCCTCTTCTCTTCAGAGTTATCGCGCCCGAAGAGGAAAGTAGCTGTACGAGCCAACCAAGGTGTACGTTTCGGCCCAAGCGGTCGTCATCCAGGGCGCTTGCTTAGGCTGCCGTCAGCCTTCTCGTGCCTGACACGGTCTGGTTGGGGGCGATGTTGAGAAAGACAGCTGACAGGTTCGACGGCTTGTTTACTCCAGACGGTGCCATTGTCAAATCAGCCGGCGCCCTCGCCCTCCCACTCGGTCTTGTCGCAACGGATGAGCTACCCAAACTGCCACAAGTCGCACGGCCGATGAATCCACATCGGTATAAGTAACTATCGTATTGCGCCAGCTGCATCTTTCTTTTCGATGACACCTGTTGAGGGCGATGGGCATGGGCCCGCGCGATTGAGCTTACCGATGCTCTTGAGCGGACGTCTTTGGTTTCCCCACCTCAAGATCAAAGGTATCATCAGCAGACTTGCAAGAACAGAAGCTCACATCATACTTCCGTCCCGTTATGTCGGTTGTGCTTCATGCACCCGCTTGGCGTCCGCCATGGGCCGGTGAAAGGCAAGGTAGCCGTGCTTGCTACCCTCCTCTGAGCTTAGTGAAGTGGCTTTGCGCAGCCCATCCGTACACCGCTCATACACGGGAGGACGGGCAGGATGACCAGCGTCCGTGTTGATACAGCATGAATGCATGCAATGACACACCAAATTTTGCTAGGCAGGAGTATCGGAAGGGATGGGAGAGGTAAATATGAGCTGCCTTTCTTGTACCTTTCGTCGATCCCGTGGTGGTGCTGGTAGACGACGGATTCTTAGCCTCCGGAGGGTAGTTTTGATCTTTGATCTCGGATGCCTTGTGGTCTGACGGGGGGTTTTGCAGGGTCGAAGATGTCGTCAGACCGACAGACGCCCAAACTGACATCCGAGCGCGTGAGCTTGGTAAACCGTAAATAAAATGGAGTATGCGAAAACCAGTCGCAGCTTCCAGGTTCGGAGCGCATCCCCTCAGCCGCGTGGTGTTAGGGAAGAGGATCAGATGGATGGGGGATCCAGGTACCGCGCTAAACCTTGGAGGACGACATGGAGCTGACAGGTACTTGTAAAGGTGGTGTTGAATGAATACATTTCAGAAGTACTCATCACGTTATCGATAAAACGGCTGGTGGGCAGCGCGACTTTGAGGGACTTTGGCCTTGTTATTGTGTTTAATGCGCCTGCCTCTTGTTGACCGCACCTTCATTGCCCACTTTCCCTCCATTTCTCCCTTCTGCACCAACCCCACGTTCTTGCAGCCATCAACAAGTACAGGTGTATCCTCCATTCAAGGCGCATTGTTAGGGTCTACTGCGACCTCGATCGAACAACTCAGACACCCCAAATTCATGTAAGGAAAAGAATTCTACAACCCCTTGTCGACGGCACTTGCTGGCCCCTCTCCCATGTTTCCCCCCAACCACACACACCACACGTACACACAACCACACACAACGCGCGCGTTGAGTGCTTAGGTCCTTCACTGCTCGGCCTCTTCCCACTCCTCTCACGCCCCGTTTCCCGTCCCTCTCTCTCACTCTCCGTCCTGTTCGGGTCAAGCGAAGCTTTTCTCTGACGCGCTTTTGCAGCTGTTACCTTTTGATTCCCCTATCACGGCTTTCCCGTCCGGTCGACCGGTGTGTAACCATAGGTCGACTCTTTGCGCGCCCAAAGCTCCGCCAAAAGTCTCAACGACACGCGAAAATCCGTACTGTACCAGCAACGGACCGGCTGCCCACGCGCCTCTTCGACGCAGCGCTCCGCACCTCCGCCCCGAAAAGCTCACACAAGTACCTTACCTCTCTTCGCCTTGGAGATACCTGATTCGACCCAACTTCACCCACCCCCATCGCGACTCGCAAACCATCTACCTTCCGCCTTACAGGTCAAACCCGCGCCGAGCTTCGAGCACCAACCCGGAGGACTGCGCATATCCACAGCTGCAGCAGGGCGATCGAGAAACGTCTTTGCCAGTTCGACGCTACCCTCTCCTTGGACTAGACGTTGGCCATTCCTGTGGGACCCGCAAACGCAGCCACCCTCATCCCGCTTTTTTTCAAGTCTCTGTCGCCAAACTCAACTCGGGCAAGGCAGCATACAGGCCACCCCAGGAAGATCCGTCATAGCCCGAAGTCAAGACAGGGCCTGCCAGGGGATCGCGAGTAAAAGTAATCCTGTCCAGGACAGGATTGACGCACACTTTCTGCAGCTAAGCCGCCAGACTTGCAAGCCCTACGGACCTGCAACGTGTCAGGGAACACATCATCCTAAGCCCGTCGTGTGTGCGAGCTGCAAGAGCCCAAGCAAATTACAAGAACGCCAGCAGCCGCTGCAGGTAGCCAAATATGTCGGACTCCCCCCAATCTCCTCCCAAGGATGTCGACCAAGGTGTACAATCACCGGAAGAGGAACAAATGAACGAGGCTCAAGACCCACAGTCCGGTGGACTCACCTATGAGTTCGAGGTCAAGGAGCAGGACCGCTGGTTGCCCATAGCCAATGGTAAGCCACATCCCCTTCCCCAACGAAATCAAGAAGCCGGCGACGACTACGACGACGACGATGCTTGACCTGAGGCTTAGTGTTTGCTTGCGGTTGCTATGACTATGGTCTGTGAACTGGATTGGCCGGTCTGCTTGCTTGCTCTCCGCTTCCACTCGCTGTTCTTTGACGTTGGTTGCGAAATAGTCAACCAAAACATCACCAAAGACGGCAGCGCAGGGCTAGAAGGGATCAATGTCTCACGAATCGTCACCAAAGTCGCCAGAAATAACAGGTGCTTCCGGCGGTGAGAAGTACGATGAACTTGACGCTAATATACGAAACTTTGCTCCAGTCGCCCGCATCATGAAGAATGCGCTCCCTGAAAACGCAAAGATCGCCAAGGAAGCGAAAGAATGCATGCAGGAATGCGTCAGCGAGTTCATCTCGTTCATCACGAGTGAGGGTAAGTGCAATTCCTAACCGCTGCTCTCCCCGAGTTTAGGGGCAACGAGACTGAAGAGATATCTGACCTATCACAGCCTCGGAGAAGTGTCATCAGGAGAAGAGAAAGACGGTTAACGGAGAAGACATTCTATTCGCCATGACTTCTTTGGGGTTCGAGAATTACGCAGAGGCCCTCAAGATCTACCTCTCGAAATACAGAGAAGTATGTATAGTCTATATTTCGGCTCAGAACTCTGCCATCATCAACTTCTAAACAGGACTAATGAGCTCAACTGACGATTCCAGCAGCAATCCCAGTCCAACAGGGGAGAAACCTCCCACCGTCCAGGCAGCAGTGGCTACGGCGCCAACCCGCCAACCGGAGCAGGAAGTTTCCAAGCCGAGCCACAAAACAGCGTCCTCGGAGGTCAGCAAGGAGATGGCACCGCCGACGCTCAGGGCTACATGTACGGCGCGCAGACAGGGCACAATGGTACCGGCGGTGCCGACGGCTACCAGTAATGTGATTCACACCTGAGACGGCTGGATAGTGTTTTGAAAGGGCGATTTTATTTTATTTTTTTCCATCTCGACATATATGTACTAGTTGCGACTTGACGACGACCAAGCCCGACCAATGAAGGACGCCTGGACATTTGTTCAAGTCTGTATAAGTACGGAGGCAGGGGGTCTCAGACTACCTGGCCATGGACGGAAACGGGGCACATGGTTGTATATGAGGGCCTCAGGAGTCAGTTATGGGAAGGGGAGCGGAACGGTTAACCCAAAAGTGTGGAGTGGAGGGGGTTCGTCTTTTCTTTGACTCAATTGTCTATTTGATAGATTCCCCCCAATGGCGTTGCGATTCAGTAAGCCATGCTCAACCAGTCAGTGGTTTTGAAGCATCGGCAGAGAGCATTTCAGCAAGCATCGAAGCTTTTGGAAACGGACCCGGGCCGTATCTCTAAAGCACTGGTAGCTACAGCACTTCAGATAGCTTGTTATTCCACTTCCGTCGCGCAAACGAACGAGGCACATGGGCTCCATTGTCATCTAATGTTTGATCTTGTGCAGCGCGGTCAGGCTATAGCTGCTGGCTGCCTTGATCATCCAACTTCTTCATACCGTGAGGTGTGTGAAGTAGGCATCCAAGGTATGTTGAAATAGATATCCAATAAGAAGCTCAAATGACGTCGTCATAGGCTTCAAGGTTCCCCAGTATCTTGGCCGCCACTTAGATTCCACTAAGCTCCCGTCATTGTTCCATTACCGAGAGTGCACGGTCCAGACGAATTCCAGGGGTCTTGAGTGCTCTGAAAGACCGAGCCTGGGGGCAGCCCACCAGCCCAAGTCCATGTTGAACGAGGCACGTGCGCAGCCCCTCCAGTCTCAAAATTTTCCCCCCTTCGCAGCCAAACAGAACGGCGGGCAGCCCACTCGACGAAAAAAAGCGTCGGCGGCAGCTCACGCCGAACTAGAAACTTTACCAGGCAACCACCCGCCACCGTACCACGAAATAATTTCGGTCGGCCGACATAACAACGTCCAGAAACCAAAACGTTCTTTCGAGGACAATAATTCGAAACGATTCCACATTGTCGCAAGAGAGCGAGAGATGCATAACGACTTTCCCCGCAGATCCTCGCGCCACACATCGACCCTTCAATGAGAATTGCCAGCCGCCGACCACTGTGAAGATCTGACCTCGAGCCTGAGCCGCCGGAAGAAAGAGAGGGAAGACGAAGGCGAGAGCACAGAGCATCGGCCACCACAAACAACCCATTCTCATGCGTCCTTTCACCCCCATCTCCAGACACCGGTCTGGTCCACCACCGAGAACGGCGACGCCCATAAAAAGCATCTTGCGTCAAACGACAGTCCTCGGCCGGAGGAAAGCTGACGAAATCGAGTTCGATGACCCGCCCTCGAGCCCGACAAAGAGGCGGAAAGTCCTCATCAACGAAATGAAAAACCGCGTCTTCGAGTTTGGCAGTCGCTCAATGGACGAGGTCAACTCGGAAGTGAGGAAGGCACTGGAGGAGCACCTCATGGGCGAGGACGAGGACTACGACATGCTCAAGGAGATTTTCGCCAACGACAAACAGCGATACCTGCCACCCGTCGCCGGAGAAGATGAGGATACGCTCAAGCCCCAAGAGCTCAAGGGCTACGTTCTGGCGCTGACCAGCTGCGTGCCGCTGCTGAAGAACAAGGCTTGCAATGGCCTCGTGAAGACTGTCTTGCAGGTCTCGTGGTTGGGCCGCGACGAGGACTTCTTCAAGGTGTACATCCAGTTCCTGGCCGCTCTCGTCAGTGCTCAGGGATCCTATCTGACGCATGTCTTGTCCATGATCGTCGAAAAGTTCTCTCACTCTAGACAATCAGAGTGGAGCGTCGCCGATTTTCCCACCGTCAGCCGAGCAACGATGCGCGAAAGGCTACACACCGGCCTTCAGTACATTCTTCAAATGTTCCCCGCCGCCACACCTGTTCTCCGCGGCCTCCTCGAAACCAAGTTTCCCTTCGATGACGACCCGAAAAAAATGTTCGTTGCCTACGTCAACAACCTTCTGAGGTTGAAGGAATACGCGGGAGATTTGGACCTCGAAATTGTCGACGTGCTGCTGTCACGACTCGTTAAGATCGATGTCCAGATGCAGACGGATCTCGACGACCTCGACGACGACCTTACGGCATCAGTTGCCTACGCGCTCAGCAAGTCATTGGATACCGGCTCATGGGAGGGCGATGAGGAAGCTTCGGACGAGGACAGCGATGACGAGTCCGTCGACAGCGATGATTCCGACTTTGATGACAATGAAGAAAAGATTCGCGTGGTCAAGGGCAACGTTGAAAAGCTGGATGCTATCCTCGATACGCTGTTCGCCCACTACACACCCCTCTTCGAAAATCCCGATTCGGATCAAGCATGGGAGCGATATGCCTTGCTCGTACAGTCATTTGGAAAAATCGTGCTGCCAACGTACAAGTCCCGTCATACCCAGTTCCTCCTTTTCCACTTTGGCCAAATGTCAGCTCGCCTACGCGACACCTTTGTCGGCAGTCTGATGCACATTTTTGGTTCGCAAAACCGACCGAGCTTTGTTCGTCAAGCAGCGGCAACATATCTTGCCGGATTCATGGCGCGAGGCGCCCACGTGCCGTCTGACTTGGTGCGCACAGTCTTTGCGCTGTTGCTCAAGCAGATGCAAATCTACCGCCTCAAGCACGACGCGGACGCCCGAGGACCAGATCTGAGAAGACATCAGATCTACTACGCACAAGTACAGGCCGCGCTGTACATGTTCTGCTTCCGCTGGCGCGACTTGATCGTGTCCACACCAGAGTTTGTCGACCCAGAGGACCCCGCATCGTATCTTGGTCACGAGCTGGAATGGATGCAAGGGATGAGAGAAGAGCTCTCTGCCAGCGTATACTGCAAGATGAATCCTCTCAAGATCTGCGCACCGGCTATTGTCGAGGAGTTTGCGACACTATCACACAAGCTCGGTCTCATGTACATCTTCCCGCGTGTCGAGGAGAACAAGCGGATCAGACTGTCACAGTTTGTATCAGACACCTACGGCACAGGCGGCGCACTCCGAGATACGGGCTCGGGAGCGCAAGACGAGGAAGCATACCAGCTTGACCCCTATTTCCCGTTCGACCCTTACCAGCTGCCCGTGAGCAAGCGGTGGGTCCAGAACGATTACGTGCACTACCAGGCTATCCCGGGTCTTAATATGACGGCCGACAGTGACAGCGAAGACGACGACGAGGAGAACGTTCCGGAGACAGACGTTGAGGAAGACACTGCTACCGCCAGCGAGGATGAAGACGACGACTGAAGCGGATTCCGTGAGAGGCGGGGCAGATCAAATGCATTCACACGGCGTTGGGTGGTCACAAAAAAGTAAAAGCGAATTTGGGCCAATTTGGCATTGATTACATGATTCCCGCAAGGCGTTTGGGGGTGAAGGAGACGACGAAGAGATTTGAGATGTTGGAAAGTGGTGGAAAGATTTCTGGAAGCAGACCATGTAGAAGATGTCGATGAAGCAAAACTTCTGAACCGCTCTACGAATAGTGGATGTGAGAAAGATGAGAAAGAGATACCTAGCTTTCGTCAACCCACAACAAGGTCGCTGCCGGTATAATGAAAACCAAATCATTGTCAAGACTTGTTTCTCAGCGCTTCAGCTTTTCAGCCACTACCATTCCTTTCGTTTTCCGCTGCCCTCCCTCATCAGTGACAGATCGTTGCACCAATTTGAATCTGATTTGAAAAGACGCAAAGGGATGGATGGATGTGCAGTACCTTAGTAAGATCTTATCAAGGTAACTCAAATTCTTAGATTCTATCGAGATTGCAGCTGAGGTGACACCCAACGGTAAAATGGTACGGTGTTAGGCGCCAGGCACGTGAGGTGATCGGCCACTTGTCCCTCAATTGGATAAGCGCCGTCCCTCACCTCGCTTCCCTCTCCCCTCAGGCCTGTCGGTTGGGTCCCTTGGCATGCCACTGTGCCGCCCGGCAGACGGACGAACAAGCCCCAGAATCCCTGAGAATCCCTGGGAGGAGGGGCGGTTTCCTGTGCTGTGTATGTACTGCGTAGATAGGTAGTGCTGTACTCCGTACGCTGCGGCGCTCTGGCGGTCCCTGCCAACAGCGAGGAAGTTTAGCTGGCTCTGGCGCTCTCTCTATCTCCATTCTCTGGGCCCTTTCCTCCTGCTCTTGCGGAGGTGCGCTGATGAAGAGGAGGAGAATGAGGGTCTCCTCCCCCCCCCCCCCCCCCCCCCCCCCCCCCCCCCCCGCCCACAAACACCCCCACACACACCCGAACACGCGCCCCCCCCACCCACCCCCACCCCCCCCCCCACCCCCCCCCCCCCCCCCCCCCCCCCGAAGGCGGGCAGAAGAAAAGAAAAAGGCGCCCATGGGAATTTGGAATTCGCCCATCTTTAAGGCGGACGAAATCCCCTCACGGGCTGCCCCTTCCCATAGTTTTGAAACTCCGCTCCGAACCGATGGGAACATTTCCACCTAATTATCTGCAAACGAGAGAGGGAAAAAACGTGACGACACTTTTTTTGGTGAGCGATCGATCAAATCGGAAGTCATCGACGCCAAACGTCACCCCGCTCATCTCACCTCTCATCTCATCACTCAATTCACCTCACGCACTCACTCACTCACATCTCACCAATCCACCACAGAACGCCGACCGACACCACACACCTCCCATCGTCGGCGGTGAAGTTGCTGCGCCCAGCTCATCTCAATTTCAATTCACGGCGTGTCGCGGTAATGGCGGACAATCAGGTGCGGCTGCAGCACGAGGCTTCGATGAGGGCGGGGGATGGGCAGCACCTCAGCCAACACCAAGGCCAGCAGCAGCAACGGCAGCAATATGACAGGTCAACGAGCGGCGACAGTCGAGCCGGCTTCGAGGAGTACTGGAGAGAAGAGAAGGAGAGCGAAAGGGCTGGGAGGGTGCAGTTCGTGAACGAGGGGCCGCCTTACCATCATCAATCGTCGTCGTCGCCGTTGGATCACCAATCGCAGCAGGTGTCGGGAGGAGGAGATCAGGAACTGCAGGGTTCTCGTGAGTATTTTGTGTTGTTTTCTTCATCCTGATGATTTTCGGTTTTGTAAAATTTTGTGTATTGCAAAGTTGCGATGACAAGTGTCAGGAGTTGTCTTTCCCTTCATCCCGTCTTATCTTTGATTCCACATGCGCTCGTCCCATTTCTTATTTTTATTTTCCTATTCTCCTCCCGCCCGTTTTTGATTCACATATCCACCTCCCTTTCTCGGCCTTCATGATTCCACACACCTTCGTTGCTTGTTTTTTGTAACATCGTGGCCCGCCCGTTCGCCCGCCCGTCCCCGTCCCCGATCGACGAGTGCACCGCCAGGGTCCTGGTGAATCGCATCGATCATGTTGGTGGTTTCAGTGACCTTGTGTGGAACCGGTCACCTTCCCCATAATCAATGTCCATGGATGTCTCAGAGAGAATTACATGGGGATGGAGGGGACCAGAACCCGACAATCCATGATCCAGAAGTGGTGGATGGTAGGATGGGAATAGGGATGGGGATGGGCTTTGTGAGTTATACTTTGTCGACCCCATGCCGGATTCCTCATGATTCCTCATCATCATGCCACCCACATCACACCCGAACCCTCTTGTGGCGTTAGACCCCTTCCCGCCGCTAAGAAGTCCGAAGTTGGTGTGGTGGATTGGGGGGATCCGCGAACCGACCACAACCGCTGCTTGCTTGCTTGCTTGCTCGGCCTGCCCTACCAAACTAGCTATGCCTATGGGCCATTACCCAATGAACCACGTTTCCCATGTTGGTTTCTGGAAAAGCCGCACGAGCAATGCCGGGGGATGAGAGCTGGTGTCCTGGCATCTCTCCTTCCCGACTTGATTCCAACGTCTCCCGGCTCGACGGTTGCCCGATGCGGCACACACCGCTGGTCATGGACCCCCGCGAATCACGTCTAGACGAGGCTTGGCTCCTGGAATCATCCATTCCCTGTTCGGAGACTATCCTACCCGTACCTTAACCACCCTCACTTCACTTACATCCACACCTGTACCCATATATGAAATACCCATGCCACCTTTACGATCATCTACATTCCCAGATTCCTCATGTCTACGTCCAAGCTCCCGCCTTGGCTCCCATTCTCATATGCTTATATACTCTTTCCCTCCCTATTTCTTTCTCCCACGTGGGAAACCCATCACTTGAGAAAAATCATGCAACTCCAGACCAGACTAGAGAACTAATATAGTCCAACCCCCAACTCCAGCAGAATCAACAACACCCGGCCTCACGTCCGCAGAAAAGGCCAAAGAGAAGGCCAAGCTTCGCCGCCAGCAGGTCCGCAAGGCCCAGATCCAGCACCGCACCCGCAAGGCCAACTACATCAAGCAGCTCGAGCTCGACGTCTGCAAGTTCAGGGATATGATCGCCGCCGCCGAGAAGGAGGTCCTCGCCTTCCGCCGCGAGAACGAGAACATGAGGGGCGCCCTCACCGCAAGAGGATTCGCGGTACCTCCTGAAGGCGCAAAGGGCGAGAGCGTCGTCGTCAGCGAAGTGCGGATCCGCGGGTCGCAGGAGCCCGTGGCCGTGCCGGAAGAAGTGTCGATGGCGCCGGCGGTGGTCCAGCAGCAACAGCAGCAACAGCAGCAGCAATTACCTGCCGTCCCGGCACAACGACAACTTTCCCAGCAGTCAGAGGACCAACAAGCACAGTACTCGGCGGCTGCTCCCCCGGGCGAAGAATCCCAGGTGGTGGCATATCAACCTCAGACGCTGGACTACGACCCGTACCCGCCGGTCGACCTCTTTGCGGACGTCAACATGGGCGAGGTCACAGTCACGATGCGCAAGGACGACGCCCTCGGCACGCCGTGCTTCCAGATCTCGTCGCCGTCGGCCGCGATCACATATACCCAGTCCCAGCCGCCGTCGGCAGATCAGCTGTCTGCGGAACAGGAGATCATTGCCATCAACCTCATTCTCGCGTATGTTGCCACAAACCCCCCCCCCCCCCCCCCCCCCCCCCCCCCCCCCCCCCCCACACCCCCCCCCCCCACCCCCCCACCCCCCCCCCCACCCCCCCCTCCCCCTTTTTTCCCCCACCCCCCCCCCCCCCCCCCCTCAGCAATCATCGTCGCTGTAATTTTACTAACTAACCTCTCTTTACACACAGCATGGAACACATCTGCTGGAACCACTTCCACCCCCGCCAATTCCCCGCCCACGGCGACACCTGCAAGGCCGCCTCGGGCCACACAATGATGGCCTCGACCCTCTGCATGTCCTCCGCCCCCGCCCGCGTCTACCGCACCATCCGCCGCGGCGAGGCCTCCACCGTCTTGCACACATGGCAAGCCGACACCGGCGCGGGATCCTCTCTATCTCTGAAGTCCCTGCTGGCCCTCGCCAAGACGCTGAACCCGGGCGACATCGAGCTCACACCCGTGCAGGCGTGGTTCGAGCTCGCGGCGCGGTACGGGGCCGCGGCGCTGATGCGCGGAAACGTGATTGAGGCGCTCAAGAGGGAGTTTAGCGGGGTGGTGGATTGTATTCACTTTGGGGCCATCATTGAGCGGGATGCGTTTGAGAGTGTGGTGGCGAGGGTTATGGAGCAGGTGGGCGTTCCGGAGCTGGAGTGGGAGATGGATGTTGACGAGGGGGCTGGTGTGCATGCTGGGGGTATGGTGTATGGTGCGCAGCAGATTACGGCTTGAAGGTGAGGGTTGAGAGGAGGCATTCACCCTCGTGACCTGGCATCTTGACTGCGGGAGTGGGAAGGCTTTCTTGAGAGTGCTGCGAGGTGTGGATTGCATATCGTCTACTGCGCCGAGGCGACTGATGAATTTACGACGGTTTCACGACTTTACAAAAGGGAGAGAAGGGGATTTAGGCCGCATATTTTGCATCTCCAGACTGAAGACAGATCATGGATGAGATACATATCAACTGCACAGAGAACCATGGTCCCCTAGAAAGCAGGGGACTTCACAAAGACTACATATCAATTGAGCAAGCCTTCAATTCGTTCAAGAGAGAGTCTCAAGTTTACTTTGCACATATCCAGAGCCTCGTATAAGTACACCTACCCATCGTCTGGTACGGAGCTGGCCAGCAGGGGCAAAGTGGCCTCATTTGCATGTTGACTCTGACTGACCCCTGAGGGAAGAGAAAAAAAAGATACAGGTCCCTGACCTATACCCTCCGGTAAACGTCGGTTCTCAAAGATCATTTAGTCCAAAAAAATGTAAGAGACGAAGTGAAGTCAAACGGTTTGTCGACGGGGCGCTTGCCAAGCTTCACCATGATTGGGCGGGCAGGCGGGCTGACTGCTCCTCATGTGAGAAGGTGGAGATGTATGCAATGCATGTGGAATCTTCCTCTCTGTACCTTACACAATGTATCCGTACCTCTCTCTCTCTCTTCCGCCTCCTCACACCGAACTCCTCGCCCAGCTCTCAGATGTGTCTACCGACTTTACTAAGCAGTATATTCCCAAACGGTACGTTAAGAAAAAAAAAAACCGAAATATCTCTCCACATTGTCTCAAACCGTCTGGAAACACCGAAGACGAAACTTGGCTAGCTGGCTGGATGTACGGATGTACGAGCCATGTATGTAATACGTCGATCCCTGCTTTGGGAATTTGTGTCATCTTTTGGAATCATTGTTTCCCTTCTCCATTCACCGCTGTAACCTCAAATGCAGACACAGGGAAGGAAACCGGGGGAAAATCCGTTGGGTGGAGAAAGGAAGACGGGGGCCCCTCTTATGGAGTATCCGTTTCCACAATTCTTGTTGACGGAATCATACTACGTACATGGGAGTCTTTGTCAGATCCGAAGACATGCATGAAGGAAAGAGAATCGAGACTCCATCTAGAGATGGTGAGTCTATCAGTTCCTCTCCATGTAACTCGCTATAGTATGCAGGACGGGGATACTTTTCGGGATTCGGTCGTTCAGCTCTTTTCCTTGTGCGGTGAGTAGCGGTGAGTTGATCTTCCTCGTCCGTAGGGGTTTTGCTCCGATAAACGCTCCGTTTGACCAGAATAACGTAGCACTAAGTCCTCAGACTAGCCTAGCAGAAGTTGGAGGGGTCTAACTCAATGCCTAGCTTGCAAGATTCGGGCCAGATTCAGCCTCGAAAGCAGCTCATTCCTTACAAAACTTCTATCAAGGTTGCATTTGATGGATGCCACACTTTGTGCACTTTGTAGCCTGGGAACAAAGTCACGAGAGCACATCACATCCAACGGGGTGCCACACGATGGTGAATTTTAAATGATTATAATTTTATACTAAAACTAGTCTGCAGAAATGCCAAGTGTGGCCTCGTCGTTGTAGGAGATTTACCCCAGTCCTTGATGGACATCGTCATGAGTATCTGTACTCCCTTTGAATAACGAAAGATGAACTCCCAAATCATATTTCGCCATAGTGACTGTGTGTGTGTGTATGTATGTGATCAGACATGTGTTTTTATCCCTAGGTCTAAAAGAAAGAAGATGCCCGAGAGAAGGAGAGAAGAAGAGAAAGTTTGGGATATCGCTTATGAAAATAGTCAGGTAAAATGAAAAGAGCTCCTGGGACACAAAGCTCAAGTCTAGTTGGGAATAAATGACGCTTTGAATGTTGGAAAGATGTGGCTTTTAGACACCAGGCACCTTGAAGCCGGAGACTTGGGGCCAGTTGCCCAGGCTGGCGGGATCGCCACCGATGCGGACATAGACACCGACAGCGGGAATGCCGCCGTCGAGGACGAAGAACTGGTACCAGCCCGGAGGGGCGATACCGGCGTTGGGAGGTGCTGTGACGGTGCAGGTGGTAGGCCCGCAGGTGACAGCGGGGAAGAGAGTGCGAGCACCCATTGAGTTACCGTGTGTCGATCCCACGGCACCGAGGAGGGAGACCGTCATGTCGCCGTTAAGGGGGGCGTGACCAAGGCTGACAGAGATCTGCTGGCCGTAGGTCCAGTCCGTGTTGGCGATGGTGAAGGTAGGGCGAGTCTTGCCGGAGGTGAGGTAAGGAGGCTTGAAGACCTCGACACGGTACTCCTGGGGGTTGACGCCATCTTCGGGGTCAGAACCACTGACGAGAACGCGACCGTCAAGAAGAGTGATGGACTCAGAGTGGTAAAGGCGGGCAATGGTGGTGTTGGCCATGACTGTGATGCGCTGGCCAATCTTCTTCGAGGGGTCGTACAGAAGAGCATTGAGGTTGGGGTCGTTGGCGAGACCGAACCCAGCAACACCGTGCTGAGCACCGTTGTTGATGAGGTAAGTTCCATCAGGAAGGGGGGCAATGCAGGACATGACACGACGCGAGGGCATACGCTCAATCACCCACTTAGGGTTGGTGCCTTCGGGCTCAATGGAAACGCAGTTGTCCATGGCAGTAGCAGGACCCTCGGTAGAACCACCGCAGATGAGAACGCCAAGCGGGTCAGTGTAGGGAGCGTGCTGGGGAAGAAGAACACCAGTTCCCTCAAGAGGATAAGTGCGACCGCCCTTGGGGTTGTTGACAGCACCAGGGATGTTGGGGAGAACCGTCTTGGTGTTGAAGGTGACGTGGTCAAGGATTCTAGCCTCGTTCCAGTACGCGACGAAGATGTCCTGACTGGGGAGAACGGCAACGAAGGGATACAGGTTGTTGGGATCAGTGCGCGCGAGCCAATCCATGTACAAGGGCTTAGTGCCAGTGCTGGGTAGAAGCTCGATGGTGGGCACAGCGCGGCCGTTGGATCCCTCCTCACCACCGATGACGAAGATGGAACCGTTGGCCATGATCATGGCAGAGGGATACCAGCGGCCATCCTGCAGGCGGAGGTTGGTAACGTCCTCCTGCCAGTCATTGGTACCAGGGGTTCCAGGCTTGCCATCGGGCCAGTACAGGCGGACGCCGTAGGTAGAATCACCAGACCATCCACCAATGTTGAGCTGGCGACCAGCCTTGTCAGGAAGGGTGATGCCGGCAGAGCAGAAGATGTCGGTCTTGACGTGCATCTCTCTCCAGGCTTTGCTGATATCCGGGACGAGGGAAAGGTCGAGCTCGTAAGCGCCGGTAGAGTTGGGCGGGCCAGTGCCGAACTTCTCGAGGAAGGAAACTTTGCCGGTGATGGTCTCCATCGTCATCAGGGGAATGGTCACACCGCCAATAAGGTTCTCGTAGACACCGGCACTGGCAGCATCGGTACCGAAGTTCCATGAGTAGAGAGGCGTAGTGCCAGTCCAGAAGTAGGTCGAGAGGCGAGCACCACCACCGCAGATGGAGCTGCGGTTTCCAGGGCAAACAATGTTGCACTCAGAGTCGTCGACAAAGGCAGCCTTCTGGGTGACGATGTTGGCAGGGTCACCACAGTAGCATTCTTCACCATACTCGAGTCCGGCTGCCATGTATCCGTACTCGGCGCACCTGTCCAAGCACATACCGGCCGTCATGGTACCGGGAAACAGGTTCTGCCAGTAGAAGGTACGCGGGTTAGGCTGAGCTCCGACATTGTCCTGAACACAGCCCTGGTAGGTCCAGCTTCCGTTGAAGCCGCTTCTCTGGGGAACGGGCGGAGCGTATGTCTGAGGAGTGCCCTTGGAGATGATGGTCATACGATTACCGCCACCGCACATTTCGGAGGCCTTACCTCCACAGGCAGTGTTGCAGGATGTCGGGTCAGATGCCACAGCACCGCCGTTGTAGATGGCGTTACCGCAGAAGCACTGAGTGTGATACTCGGCACCAGCGACAGTGTAACCGGCATCGGAACAGGCCTTGGCGCAGGAAGCGAGGGTCATTGCCGGGTCGTCTTGAAGCTGGTTGGGAAGAATGCGGCCTTTCAGGTTGTCGACCCAGCAGCCCTGGTTAGTCCAGCCAGTGGGGAACCCAGTGGCAGCGGGAGCTGCTGTAGAGCTGGTAGATGAAGCGGCACCAGTCACTGAGCCACTGACAGTTGAAGATGAAGCTGACGAGGATGAGGACGAAGACTGAGTTGCGCTTCCAATGGTGTAGACAGAAAGGCGATTGCCCTCTCCGCAGTACTGGAACTGGTTGCCCATGCACTTCATGGAGCACTGGCTAGACGGAGCAGCGACTGAGCCAGCGGCAAATGAGTTACCACACCAGCACTCGCGAGAGTATTCGACACCGAAGAAGGTGTTTCCATCGCAGAAAGCAGCACACTTCTCCAAAGTCATGTCGTCAGAAGCGGTTGTCTTCGCGCTGAGAGCACGGGCGTTTGTAGCTTCAGTCTGGCAGCCATACCACTTCCAAACACCGACAGTCGCGGGTTGACTGGGGCCAGTTGGCGTGGGGGTCGCGGAGCTGCTGGAGAAAGAACTGGAAGAGACAACAGTGCTGGAAGAAGATACGACACTGCTAGATGAGGAAACCACGCTGCTGGACGAGGAGACTGCGCCGCTGGACGAGGAAATGACGCTGCTGGAAGAGGAAATAGCAGTGCTCGAGGAAGTGCTGGTGCTTGAGCTGGAAGTCGAAGCACCTGTTGGCGCAGGGGTAGATGTTGAGGTGGGAAGAGGCTTGTACTGGTGGTGGAAGTCGTAGACATTCAAGCGGTTGGGGCCACCACAATACTCAGAAGAGTTGCCGTTGCAGAGCATGTTGCAGCCATCGACGGCAGGGGCACCGCCGTTGGAGATGGTGCTGCCACAGACTGGTAGCGAAAGTGTCAACGATTTACTATGAGAATCACAAGCGCAAGGAGAACCTACAGCATTCGCCAGAGTATTCGACACCAGCGAGGATGAAGTTAGCATTAGCGCAAGCAGCAGTGCACTTGGCAACGGTCATCTCGCCACCAGGAATGCTTCCGATTCCGTACGTGAGAGCACGGCCAGTGGTTCCCTCCCTATTGGTCTTATCAATTGTGTGGTCTTGAAGTCGTCGAGGCAGGATTCAACTCACGAGTAGCACCCAATGCTGCTCCAGTCGCCAACACCGGGGTTGACAGAGGGGCCCAAAATGAGGGACGTCTGATATAATGACAGTCGGTTGGGGCCTCCACAAGGCTGAGTAGCGTTTCCGCTGCATGGCGTTGAGCAGTCGGCCTCGTTGGCGAGAACACCGTCCTTGGCCAAGGCATTACCGCAGTAGCATTCATTGTAGTACTCGGTACCGGCGTAGGAGAAACCCTTGTTGTAGCAGTACGTTGTGCAGGCATCGTTGCTCATCTGCCCATTTGCCGTGGTGGCATCAGAGATTGTTCGGCCGACATCGCTATTGTTTGGTCAGCACTTTGAGTTTTGTTCAGAAGCCTTTCTCACGGGTTCTCATACACATAGCAGCCCTTGTAGGTGTAGCCGTGAGGGAGAGTTGCGGGAGGCGCCGCGCGTTTGTAAATGCCAGGTGGATAAGCGAGTGCATTAGCGAGAGAAGACGCAGAAAGAACAACGAAAGACAACTGTGTGGTCCTCATGGTGACAAGTGTGTGCCAAGAGGCAGAAACCAACACAAGATGTTGATACTAAGAAGTGTATAGAAGAGGTGAAGGGTGAAGAGGAAAGAGGGTCATGATGAAGCCGGGAATTATGAAGGTATATATGAATTTCGATTCACGGCATGGGCAATCTCATGTGGCAGCGAGTGGCCCAACACGAAGGAGCCCTAGGGAAACGGGTACGCGATAGACCCGACTAGGCTCCCGGCGACTTCTACCACCTCGAGAGAGAGGCGATACCCCCCTCGTGGGCCAGGGGTTCCCGGAAGGTTGCAACGGAACAGAGTCCAAGAAGGGGACTAGGGGTTGCCATACTCACATGGAGGGCTAGTACACAAGAGTATCAGTAAGGCTAACCGGGGAAGCCAGATGGGCGTAAGCTGTGCACTTGCAGCATGTAGTGTGGGATTAGCCTACGTGGTGGGCCGGGAGCTGACTTCTTGGTGCCAGGCTGGGATGATGGGAGAAGACCGAGGTTACTCGTAAGGGGTGGAAGAGAGAATTGGGACATTGTCAGGTCGCGAACCTGGCTTGAGGGCTGAAGACGATACACACGAGGCGAGAAACAATGAGAAAGAACTAGACGCTAGCCGTGAATAACCTCTCGACTCATTACGCCTGGGTAAGAAACCGTTAGCCGCCCTGGACCATTCCAGTGGTGCCGCTCTCGCTATTTCCATAGCTATGTCTGTGGCAGATAATATTGTCCGTCTCCTCCACTTAGGTGTGAAGGAGCGAAGCGCCTTGTGTGTGCGAGACGGCAAGAAGGGGGCAGTATGGGAGAGGGGCGTTCTAAAGCCCAGAGTAGGAGGCTTCGTGGCTTCGGACTAAGGGACAGTTGTATGGCCAGACGAGAGGCAGAAAACGCCGGGCTCCCAGACCAGCTCTTGGCCCAAATGACAACCTTGAATATGTGGAGATTAAGCACCAGACGCAAGGAGATGGGCAGAAAAGACCAGACTGAAGGGTGCGTGCGCTGACTTTGTTGCAATTCGTTCAACTGGCAAGTGACGGAAAGATGTGTGTGTTGTGTTTTCTCCAAGATGCGCGCTTTGGGATCAGGGTCGTCGAGCAGACTAGCGTCAGAGGGGTTCGTACCCGCGGTACCTTGGGATGTTGTGGGGTATGATCATGCAGGGGCCACCCCAGTCAGCACTTGGCCATCTCTCTTTCCGGCAAGGGGGCAAGGAGCAGGGAACTGATGTTATTGCCATTCTTAGCCGTTGTATTCTTACCAAGTACCTTACCCAGGCAGCGACGAGAACGGGATACGAAGACGCTGTCGCCGTTGTAGATGCAAGGTTCTTTCCTACACGGTTTTGTGGCTGGAATACGAGTAAGAGACTTTAGGTCTGGTTGGCACCAAGACCCGAGGATATCCTTACTCATCCAGGATGTAGGGTGTCATTTGTGTTTGCTTGTGGTATCCATTGCCTCAAGGTGGTATCTTCGGTGAAGAAAACTCCGACATTCGCCGCGGTCCCATGAGCAGATCCTCTTGATCCCAACACCATGCCGGTCCATGACCTCGATACAGAATTAAACAGTTACACGTCAAACATTCGGTCGTGGAACTCCAAACTCACGAAGAACACATCAAAAATGGTCAGTGAAGGGTCTGGAACCACGACACCCGAGTAATTATTGCCCTGGCCAAGCTTGTTTCCTGAAGCACTACATGAGCCGCACCGCAAGCCATCTCGAATGCGGCTGAGAAGTAGTGCTGGTGACGATCTCACGCCTTTGATGTTGCTTGTTATTCTGGGCTCGGTATCCTAGAGATGGAAGATCTAAAACTCGAATTCCTCGTCTGCGACGTTGTGATTTACGAGCCGCATCCAAATTTGGAGCACGATAGCACCCGTTTCAATGACAAAGGATTTTCATCTAGAATGGGACCCGAGGCGTTGCGTCGGTGGAGCTCTGCCGTGGTTGACCAGACATCAATGTCATTGTGGGCTGTGAGAACAAAGGCCAGCAAGAATTACCGCTGTGGTACCGGATGCTTGGGAACTTGGTTTGCTGCCAAGAAGTGTCAAAGGAGGGAGCGAGGCTTTTCCTTCTCCATTGATTCGAGCAGTCGGCCGTAGTTCTCGTCCGAAGCCTAGCAACCGCTCTCTTGGCTTGAGATAGCCAGGAGAAAACCCCCGCCCAGAATGTGTCTAATAACCGAGACCCGTTAAGCCATTGCGATGCGAGTTTGACAGTCGATGGCCAGTGCTTTTTGTGTCAGTTTCTTGCCATCGGACGATACGAGATGTTAGTTGCTGACTTGCAGTAGATTGGACGAGTCAAGATGACTTGACTTTTCCCTTTGACTGGCATTTCGACCGGCGGCAACCAGGTCCCCTGACCCATGGACCCCGTGGACTGTGGTGCGGATTCACGGAAGGAGGGACCCCTGCAACTCCACATTTGAAAGGTACCTCCCTAAGTACACCTATCCCGGGGTCCCATACGTTAGCTCGTGAAATAGTAGCCGACTTTACCAAATCTAGTAGCAGCCCTGCAAAGTCACTTTTCTAATTTTTATATATAAAATAAAAAGAGATTTTAAAATAAGTACTTTAAAATATCCTCTTAAATTTTTTTTAAAAATATTTTATATATATAGTTAAAGTAAAAGTTAGTAATAAAAAGTAAGGAGAAATAGTAAAAATAAGTAAAAAGTTCGATAGTAAAGAGTTTAAAGTACTATCTCCGGATTAGCTATAGAATTTAGGTAAAAAAGATAGAACCTGTACTTATTAACTACCCTCTTTATTAATTCACTACGCTAACGTATGGGACCCCGGGATAGGTATACACACTATTACCTAAGTTCCTACCGACTTAAGTAGTTATAGTAGTGTAGTATATACCTATCCCGGGGTCCTATACGTTAGCTCGTGAAATAGTAGCCGACTTTACTAAATCTAGTAGCAGCCCTGTAAAGTTACTTTTCTAATTTTTATATATAAAATAAAAAGAGATTTTAAAATAAGTACTTTAAAATATCCCCTTAAGATTTTTTAAAAAAATATTTTATATATATAATTAAAATAAAAATTAGTAATAAAAAGTAGGGAGAAATAGTAAAAATAGGTAGAAAGTTCGATAGTAAGGAGTTTAAAGTACTATCTCTGGATTAGCTATAGAATTTAGGTAGAAAGGATAGAACCTGTACTTATTAGCTACCCTCCCTGTCAATTCACTGCGCTAACGTATGGGACCCCGGGATAGGTGTACATTTCTGCATCTTCGATGCCCCGGTACCCTGTCATTCTAGTCACCTTAATCCAGATTAGGTTAAGTGGGTAACGTGGGATCGAATGCCCCTGGGCGAAAAGGGGGTGGATAGAGGAAGGCGTGAGATTGAGTTGCTGCTTCCAGTTCAGAGCCGTAATCCTGTGCCGCCTTCCTGCTGTTGAACATCCGATGTTTCCACGTTAATCTGATGCTGTCAACTGCCTTCTTGCCCAAAGCGAGTGCCGCCGCCAAATACCTACCATTCTAAACGATGGAAAGTAACAACCTGGAAGCTACCTATCTGAGGGAGGTACGGATGGACCTTTCCGTCCTCACCTTCCTTCCGTCAGCGGAATGGCAGTAAGGTACATCCCGAGGCCTAACACAGAAACGCCTAGTGTGTATCCGTCCCATTCTCCGAATCCTCCGGTAGCCACACCGTCCACAAACACAAGAATAAACTCGAACTGGACCACGTTACCAACGACACGGTAACGAGCCTCGTCCGTTGATATCAAACGTAAAGACGTACGGCGTAGTCGGATGCAGACAACTAAACCTAAAGCTAAACCTTTGGAGATATCCACACCGTTCGATATCACATCCCACTATTCAGTTCAGCCTTGAAACCCGGCGTAGGAAGTGTGTAACGGCCTGCAGTTCGTGCAACACATTGCAGCAAGTTTCTTTTCAAGTTTCAATCCAGCATACGACAAGGCGCTCCCCAGGCTCCTCACAAACGCCTGGAGATCTCTTTCCCCCGCTCTAGGCAGAACTCCCTGCTCTCAGCTACGGCTGGAGGGACAGTTCTTGATTCGACCTGGCCAACTATCCCAAGGTTTCTCCACTTTAGCGCTGCAGGCCCAGATTGCCCGGTTCGTATGTGATCAACTCGCACCTGGTCGGGGCTTTGTGATCCGTACGATTTCCGCCATCATTTGCTGTCCTCGAGGCGCCCACACTCCGGAATAGCTGAGGCCACGCAGGTGTCATTATTGACAAATGCTGACCACCACCTAGAAGACCTGCATTAGGATACTGCTCGCCGAGACAACCTTATCGGTGGGAAACTTGGCACTTGATCGATAAGGTACGTTCTCAGTCACGGCAAAAGATTGCGACCGATCTTGGGGTCAACAATTGCGGAAGCGTTTACAAATCGAAAGACTCCACGATGCAGTCCTCTCTACGCTGATTTACCGTAACAGAAAAGCATGTACGTTAGACTGAATGTACTTGCGAAGAGCCACGAAACAACCAGCCGACATCGATGAAGCCATGAAGTAACTAAAGCTTGATGAAAATCTCGACTGATCCGCCCCGCGGTTACTCGTCCGCCTCTCACCCACAAATGAGTCCAACGACTCAGTTGCCGGGAAATGTCCCAAACGCTGATTAACTCTATTTGAGTCAACTAGCTACTTGGCCCGGCTCAATAGCGTCAGCCAAACCAGCAGCGCTGGGCGAGGCCAGCCTCGACAGCCCCGACAAGTCGCAAGCCACTTCCTGTGCCGCCTTACCTTTTTCTCTTCCGTCGATGATACAAACGCCTCATGCCTTTCTGCATGGCTCAAGAGCCTTCTCTCGAAAATGACTACAGTGGATGCTTGGGCCTGTTCCTGAGGTTGCAATCTGATGTGGCGGCCAAGCCAACCAATGCCAAGCCGGCCTTTCTGTCATATGCACAGGAGCTGACAATCATCGCAGCTGCACGTATGCATGTAATGCATGGCGATGTGACCTCGGAACCTCGTATACATACCACATTCTCAAAGATCGCGGGGTCTTGAATGGCCTCTTTGCCACGATGCAAGTGGGAGCTTTGGCCCAACTACCTACACAGAGCTGGCCAAAGACTTTGGCGAGCAACCAAGATCGAAAACGTCCAGTCTTCATGACGGAATGAAGTAACACAACCAGCGCGCTTTCAATACACAGACTGTCATCTCTGACGTTGTTGACATGGATTGGAGAAATTCGTCCAAGCAAACCTGGAGAGGTTTCTCCGCCGCTCGTTAATGCCTCTGAACTTGTCTAGCCTTACACCAACTACCGCCAATACTCAAGTTTCTTCGCTGCCGGCTTGAATCAGTCAAGGTCATGGACACTAGGTACCTTATGTGGTTATGGCCTGGAGAGCAGCTCAATCAACAGCCGAGTCCCAGTGGTTTGGGAAAGCACTCGGCGGCGTTGAAAGTGGCCAGCGCCACCCTTGCTGGTTCACATCGATGATCGAGGGCTTGAGATGTCGTCGCTCAAGACACTTGGACATCAAGTTGCGTTCTTTTCTCTATGTTCTGGGCCATCTTTGGCTTTCTTTACCTGCCGGTCAACGGCCGTGACTTCCATTTTGGGAACTAATGCTTGCCGATGCTGACGTGCTGCCTCCTAGCGATTACCGCCAAATATTGAACACCATGGGAGAAAATTCCTCTTGGGTCAACTTTTGCTTCCACAATGCATCTAGCATTGGGATATGAGACGGCCATGGCCGACGTCCCCCGACATTTTAACATTAGGCCTACGCGGAACCCCGCCTTACTACGCCGATGCCTTATCTTTGAATTAAGGTCGGCTGGACGTTCCAAAAGAGTCTAATCAGACTCGTGGAATTTGGGAGCGGGATCTATCAGCTCCTCCCTTTGACCCCTGACTAGTGGCTCTATCCGCAAAGTTGTACTCTAGAACTGTTGGCACCGCTAGCCCAAACAATAGTCTGTTTCCTCCTCTCAGCTCTCCACACTACTCACTCGCATCTTCAGCCTTGACAACGCTGTTTGTTTTTCACCACATGAGAAACTCTTGCCACTGGCAAAATATCAAGGCTCAAGATTGACAGCAGCGATGAAGTGTGCAGTGTAGGTCGCATACTCTGACAGATGTGCAGGCCTCTTGGCAACAATCGGCTTTTGGCCCATCCGAACTCGACCTCTCGCACAGACTGCGGAGTTAAACAAGCCAGTTCTCATCCATAATCTCGCGAATTGAAGAGTTCGTCCGAAGAATCGTCCGCTTGCTAGGTGTCACCCGCGCTGCCCGAGCGGTCCTGAAGCTGAGATCTCGCCCACGGTCTCTTGCTTGATTGAGCCTCGAGAAGTGATGTGATCACGGACCTGCACTGGCGTCCTAATGGTCTGGATTCTCATTTCCACATTGCCAATCATTTGCACATCTTCAATGGACTCTTATTGGGCATTCTACGCAGGGGATCTCTATGGGCCACGACAGCCTGCTCTGCATCGATCTGCACTGCGCTGGCATCTTTGCCAAGAAGCACAAGCAGAAGCCATTTCTCTCGGCATGAGGTCTCTTGGTGATACCAAGCTTTGTGACATCAGGCTGGGAGCTCTGTGCTGGCTTCAGGTGCGGGAGAAGCTTCGAGTTACGTGCGGGAATACATGGGAGCAGTTACTGGAATGCGCCATGATGATATTTGGATGCACTGCTTGGCACGTGTTCGTCGAACTTAAAGAGCGCATGATATCCCCGGTGATCACGCAGATCGTACGTGTGCGACAAGAGAAGAATATCGTCGGTTGACCAACTCCCACCGCCTTGTCCGACAAACAGGATTCCAAGTGTCACCATGGTACAAGGTGCTTGACCGCGACTTTAAAATAGCCGTCTTCAACGACACAAAACGAGTCCAAGACGCCAGCCTGAGACAAAAACGGATCATGTCGCGGGAAGCTCAGTCAGGCAATATGTGTCAGCCATCTTTTCGAGCCCCGATGTCTTGCCGGCTGTGACGGCTACGAAAGACTGGAACGCGATGCCCGACAGCCGCGTCTGCAGGTTATTACCTTTCAACAAAAAAAACCTTGTTGCACCGTTGAACAACCCGCAGCCCTACCGATCTCGTCATTTTGGGCGCCGTCACATCCGCGGAGGAGGAATTGGTCCCGATGACCACGGCCGAGTTACACAGATGTGCTGGTGGCCTATTTCGATATTGACAAGAAAGGCCCCGAGAGCTACTTACGCAAGTCCGCTGCTGAGTGGAAACTATCTGTTAATTCGGCTCTGTCAAGAGGATGCATCGAAGAGGATTTCAAGGTGGTTTTGTAATACCGTCAGGCAAAGCAGCTGCCCGGAGCTACGTTACCTGCAGTAGGCGGCGGGCGGGCTTTGACGTTGGCGGGCCCATTTCAGGTTGCTGCGACTAAATCCTTATTTATTTTTTTCACCCGCAGCCGTTGCAGATCCGCTAACGTTCGAAAGGCCCCAGCGATGGTCTCGATCTCAATCTGCTAGCTACTACCGAAAACGACGCGAGCGAAAAAGGTAAAGGGAACAGGCCCGCGTTTTCAAAGAAAGATCAACAACGTCGTCTTCAAGGTGGAAACGCGGAGTCCCCTTGCCTCTAGGAAACTGCAAGGGCCCACGATTGGGAAAAGGTTATTTCGTGTGCAGGGCTCTTTTTCTCGGAAGCTGTGTGAGACATTTCTGCTTGGAGCATCTCCCAGACCCAATTCGAGCATGGTCCGCTTGCCGATCCCGACTTTTCTTTTCCGGATTTTTGAGACAACTCGACCAGGGCCAATCGTCGATTATCGAGGTTTTACTAGTGCCGATTTCTTGAGGAGAGGACTTCGATTCATCGTCCGCTCATTCGTCGACATTTTTGCTTTTTGCTGAGACATTTGGACTTGGCAGGGAAGATACTGCAACTGGACGGACAACCCTGCGCTCTGGTAGATTTTCTCTCGCTATGTGGAGAATGTGATAGCTGGACTCGCCCAGCTGCGACTTTCTCAATGTCGACTTGCTCGACTTGCCGCGGAATCCCTCTACCGAGACACAGAGTATCAAAATTGCCTTGAGGCTGGTGAAAGCCATCTGGAAGTGTTTTCTCCTACACTGGTCACCCCTCGTCCCGCTAGAGATTCTTTCCTCCCTTTCTATTCGGAACTAGCGTGGGACTGGGAGCTTGCCTCGGGACTAATTCTTCCCTTGCCTTTGCATAGACAAAATAGGTAAGATAGGTTAGTCAAAGATTTTCATCGCTAGATGGTGCAAGAAGCAAAAAAAACCCGACGGGAATTGAACATAGAAACAATCGTCAGCGCAGCAATGTCTTGTGTCTCCACTGACTTTGCTCGGGAGGATTGTGGAACGGATGACACCCGCAATTCTCTTTCGACGTCTTGTGACTAAGGTATTTTGACAATAGTACTGTACTTTGGTGCTTTGAGTTATCGGGTTGCGAAGTCGACAGAAGTTTCATCTCAACATGTTCCGTATAGTCGAGGCGGCAATATCTTTGCAACAACACTGGCCGTTTTCCTTCTTTCAGTGTAGTTTGTGAGAAGTAGTCGTATAGAGGTCATACTGAAATATCAATCGATATTGATTTCAATGAGTTGTACGGGTAACGCATTGTGCTCGGATACTTGATCCCAGCGCGCATGGCCAAAGGGTTTCTGTCGCGTAGCCTGGCAATCTTGACAAATTTCATATGGTTAGCATATGTCACGATCCTAAGTCTATCTAATTACCATGTCTTGATTATTCTAGTTTGAGTTGCTTCAGTGGACGACAAGTATCATTGTAAAGAGCGTACTGTTTGACTCTTCGGTTTCGAAACTATGTGCAGGTATCTGACATGGACAAACTTTTGCGATATTGGATTATCAGATGAAAGAGTCAAAGAGTTGGATCTCTACAACATCAGTCCTAGCAGCCAATCGAGTCGAGTACATATACTAAGAATGAGGTGCTTTCATGGAATTACCATTTATCAAAATGGCAACCGGAATTCAACATATTTGCTTTTCTAACATGAACACTTTGGTCATGAAGGGACTCACGAACCACATCTAACAACTTTGAGGAAATCTGACATCAGATAAGAAATATAGAAGATCTAGAGAAGGCAGGAGAATGGTGTAATATCAACCCAGCAGGAAATTTCTCTCCCAAGGATAGCATCCCATTGCCTCTTCACCGAAAGCCTAACAACTTTCTCCCACTTTATGCGCACGCAGCAGTCGCAGCAGGAGTGGCAGTAGCAGCCGGCGCACCACCGCTGAAAGCACCAGTACCGCTAGGTATTCCACCGCTGGGCATGTCACCACTCAGTCTACCATCCGACTCGCCCTCGACCGCGACACCACCCGCCTCGGTCAACTCGAAATCGTAGCTGGTCTCGTAGGAAGCAGAGCGGTTGACGCCGATCGTGATCCAGCCGAAGAGTCCGTCGGCGACGTCATCGCCCAGGTAGGCGTAGTCGAAGAAGGGGTCCGAGTCGGCGTTGGAGCCGAGCTGGCTCGTGACGACGTGGTCGTCAGCGTTGAGGGTCACGTCGACGGTGTTGAGGGTGTAGGGGTAGAGGGACTCGACCTCGGTGATGAGGTCTTGGTCCCAGAAGAGCTGGCCGATGTGGGCTGCGTGGGAGGAGGAGAGGGTGTTGTTCGGGAGGACTGTCGCGTCGAGGAAAGCGACCTGGTTTTGCGTGTGTTAGTATAAGATGCCCTCTGGTTGGGGAGTAGAGGTTAAGGATTTTGCTCTCTGGAGAGAGAACTAACTATGTGGTGATGCGTCGCGCGGCCATCATAGTGACCGGGGAACTTGGTCGTAAACTGCACCACACCATCGGCGTCCGTCTTCTGAATACCGCGAAGGAACGCCTTATCCAGGTTACTCGCGTCATTCACATCGCCGTTCATGGAACTCTGCACGCCAGAGTAGACGCCCGTAGCATTGCAGTTCCACAGATCCCAGTACAAATCCGTAATCGGCTCGCACGTCTCGACATCGATAAACTGCCCGTCGAGAACGACATCCACGCCCTCCTGGTCGTCGCGCAGGTCGTCGCGCAGGTGCTCCCCCTTTACCCAAAAGGGGCCGATCTCGCCCTCCGGGTCGAGAATGCAGGGGTGGTTGGAGCCAAAGAGGTCCGCGGACGCGGTGGAGGCGTCGATGCCGACGTGCGAGGAGGTGAGGTTGTGGCCTACGCCCGCGCTGTCGGTGGCGCGCTTGCGGATGGCGCGGTGGTAGGCGATGGCGTCGGCGCGGCGGACGAGGGCGCGGCGGGCGAGGCCGTGGTGGGCGTGGCGGGAGGCGAGGAGTGAGGGGTGGGTTTCTTCGTGGTGGCCTGGGTGGGCGGTGCCGAGGAGGGCGGAGGTGAGGACGAGGAGGACGGCGGGATGCATTGTTCGTTGTTGTTGTCTTTGGGGGGAAAGAGTGGTGGTTTCGTTGTATGAGTGAGTGAGTGAGTAAGAGTCGTGAGACTGTGAAAGAGAGTATGGGTTTGGGAAAGATCTGTGTGATAGCTTCTCAATGCTTGGATTGCTGATGTCTCATTCTTCTCTTCTCTCGTCGAGGGTGATTTGACGATCCTTATATACTTCCATCTCGTTCAAGAGGCCTCTCTCTCCTTTTCCGTTGTCTCCCACTTTGGCGATGCTTGCTTCTGCGTTGTTCGCCCAGTCGTCACCCGTCGTCGTCACGTACATCGTCACTACAATTCCGCTGCCGTCGAAGCAAAAGTTCATCCACTCCTTCAAAGTGGACTATGAGAACCTTGCCATGTTCCGGATGAACTCCCGCCACATAGGAAGCGAAACAAAAAAAAAACACTGCCCTTTCCTGACGTTTGCAGATCTCCATGTTTCTCCTCCCCTTCACAGAGAAGCATACGCACATAGCTATGGTCCACGTCCTAAATCGACCTCACTGACTACCTTAACCTACACACCGCAGGACATGTTCAGACGGAGCCACGACCGTGTTGGCCAATAAGCTCACGTGCTTAGCCATCACAACCACGCTTTCGAAGGGAGGACGGGGAGATGGGGACGGGAACAAACGTCACCCTGCCCCTTAGAAGTCTTGGCAGGAGGGCTGGACTGTGCAAGGAATCTCGCATCGTGAGAGCGTTACCGCGTACTCGAGAGCCTATTATTCAATCCCACCGTGTATATGAAGTACATGTTGACATGGGTTCCTCCCGGAGCCACCCACCCCACCTGGAGAGAATTACCATCTCAGAACCGCTGATTGGCCACATCGCACTTGATATGTTTGGGCAGTGATGGACTTTCCGGATCCGAAGTGAGGTAATAGTCGGATGGACAGCCGGCGCTCTGCCGGAGGCTTGTAGTCGGGAAATGTGGGGTAGACTGTGGAGGGGCGGGAAGGGGGGAGGCAGCAGCCGGCATGTGGGAGCCGTGGCCCGTAACGAACAAGCTCTACAGAGGTGGTCCGTAGGAGAGTCCAAACAACGAATAGGGAGCCTCATTACACGCGTCCTTCTGGTCATTATACTCTGTGATACAGTGTTCGGGGAATTTTGTTAGATTCGGGGTCCGACGATACCGCGGGATCCATGGAGTCTATGGGTGGTATGGACCCAGCATCTTGTTTCTAGCGCAATTCTTCTCTCCCTTAGGGAATCTGTTTCCACCTCGATCGCCGGAACGCTAGCCCTACGCTGTGGGTCGAGTGCGAGGACCCATAAGAATTACAGGGCCCCTCGTTCTCCATGCGGAACCATGCGGACTATGCCTCCATCATTCTCTACCTCAAGGCAGGGGGGGTTACGGACTATGGATTACAGACTACGAATACACTTATGCCTTGGTCTTTGCCCTCCGCTTCTCAATCTTGGCGAGCTCCGCATCAATCTTTTTGAAACTCCAGCTCTTCCAGAAGGGGGGATACAAGAAGGGTCGGAGGTCGAACCTATTGTCGTCGGGTGCTATTATCGACCAGTCAGTGACTTACTAAACCGGGGGAAAAGAAAGAAACTGGGTTGCGATGTGCTGCCATACAGTAGTCATTGCAGTGAAGAGCCGGTGTAAGCGTCGTCATCTTGTGTCCTGTTCACTCAAGTTAGAACCACCAAACAGCAATCGTCTCACAAGGCAGGAACAACTTACTGTTGATGGCGTAAAAGTGGAAAAACTTCTTGACCTTGTCGGCCGTCTGGCTAGGCTCGTACGCAGGAGCATCGTCGTCAGGTCCGCGCTTGCGGTCGACGCTCCAGTCGTGGACGAGACGTTGGAACATGCCGTACGGCCCCAGCTTGTTCACCTTACGGAGGCGGCCCATGATGGTCAGCTCTTGATAGGTCATGCCCATGTCCACCTCGTCGCTCTGTACATAGGTCTCTGAGATGGGTTCCTACAATGCGATTGTGATCACGTAAGTCAGGCTGTTTGTCCCCGCAAAGTCTTTTCTTGTCAAGACAAGGGAGGATGCTGGCGCATGAGTTGAGCCGCAGCTCTTGCGCGTTCAGCGGGCGGGGCTTGAGGGGCTAGCGGGTATATCACGTACAAGCTCTGCGGTCGGGACCGCCGTTAGGAAGTCGTGGAGACACGGGATGTTGAAGTCCTTTTCGGCCCACGCGATGAAGCGTTTGAGGTCGGCTTTGTCGATGGAGCCAATCGGGTTGATATCCGCACCTAGATTTTGAGTGTCAGTCAGGCATGGAGTTAAGGTAGACTTCCTCCGATGCTGTAGAGTCGTCATGCAGTCCTTGCTCCCTTGCTAGTACTGGCAATGATATCAGGATGTAGGCAGGGAGTAGGATACCGGTACTGTTGAATAACACGCAGACGGACTAGTCCAGACTTTTCTTAAAGTGATGTGGGGTACTAGTTCCCGTGAACAGAATGTAGCGGGTATGAAAGCTTACTGGAACAATCATATCTAGAAATTAGTTAGTATGAGTCACTCCCTGTCGTCAAATTTGGATCACTGGCTTGGTAAAGTAGCCTCTGAGGGACTGTGGCAGTTGTTAGATGACAGCAAAGCGGAGATGGACGTGGGTATCAAAGCAAAGCAAACGCACCTCTCCGACATTTGCACTGCCCAAAACAAGCAGACCGCCACCGCCAGGTCGTCCGCGGGCCGTGGGAAGAAGCTGCCCAAACTCGTACGCGGTCACCATGCGGATTCTCGCCTGGATACACTGAAGCGTCAGATTCTCCTGGTTCGTCCCGCCCTCGACCTTGAACCTCGGCTCAAAGTTGAGCGCCGTGACGGCGAGGCTCTTTTGGGCGTTGTAGACGTCGTCAATGTCGAGGTTGATGTGGTAGCTGCCAATGGCTTCGGCGAGGTCCCTGGCGCGCTGACGCGTCTCGACGGAGCTCTGCGTTTTCATGCCCATGTAGATGGTTGAAAAGATTTGGTTGCAGAGAGCCTGGGGCGTCTTGGGGAGCACGTCTTCGCCGTCGTACTTTGCCAGGCGCTTGACGTCCTCGATTACCTGGGCGTTACCCTCCTCTACGGCCTTCATTACGATGCGACACATGGAGAAGACGATTGCTGTGAAAGGGGTGTCAGTGGCGACTGATTTCAGGGGTGACTGGCGAAGGGAGAGAAAGGCGTACTCGCTGTGGCGCAAGAGTCGATTCCTCCACTCAGGGGTACCAAGTAACCTGCAGTTCCGGATCTGCGGAGATACTAATAGGGGGAGTTGGGTCAGCCGGGCATATAGAAAAGGAGTACTTGGTCCAGCTCACATCCCAGAGGTAGCAGCCAGCACATAGAGCAATCTCTTCCTCAACCGAGTAATACTTGGGCTTGATAGGGGGCGAAGGGGTGATCATGATATCCGCGTCCTCGTCCTCGGAGCTAAGCTCAAAAGCAGTCTGGATCCGCTGATACTTGGCATCAGATCGCGCAGCCTGGAGACCGCGAGAGATGGCCGAACGGTAGGCGCGAACTTCTTCAAGATCGACAGTGGCCGTGACGACCTCAACATCATTCAGGCTGAATTGCGACCCCTGGGCCACGACGTCTCCGTTGACCAAGATCATGGCGGAGCCGTCGTAGTACAGCCTGTCGCCGTCGCAACCCTGTTGATTGGCGTAGAGATAGACGCCGCCGCACTTACGCGTGGCTTCCATGATGAGCTGGAGACGAGTGTCGAGCTTCTGCAGGGTGAAGTGTGAGCCGCTGGAGTTGGTGATGATCTCCACGCCGTCGAGGCTCATTGCGATGTGCGGGGCGTTGGGCGTGAAGAGCTCTTCCTGTGGGCGAGCATGTCAGCTCATTTTCCATGGATACCGAGCCAATGAACCGTCGTGGCCTCTGATGAACTTACACAGGTCTCTGCTCCAAAGCACGTATCGGGAGTGGAAACCACGGCGTCGCCAAATATGACGTGGGTAGACCCCTGGATATCCTGGAGGATCCGGGGCAGGTGGTACTGCTCCGTCTGTCTGGGATGCATCCAGGGCGTGAAGTGACGCATCTCGCGGTAGTTACCATCGTTAGCGAGCCACATCTTGGGCCTGATCATGAGAATCTTGCCGTCGAGGCAGAGCACCCGGCAGTTGAAGCGCTGGTTGCGGTGCTGCACGGGCATACCGATGTCGAGGAGGATGCCGTGACAGGTCTCGTCGAGCAGGATGCGACGAAGCATCTCGAAACAGTGCAGGTAGAGGTCCTGCTCGAGGAGGTGGTCGAGACATCCGTAGCCGCATATCTCCAGTTCCTGCGGTGGTGTTAGACTCTAGCGCATCCTTGCAATGCTGCATCGTAGTTGGAGCTTCACAATACTTACAGGACCGACACGCAGGCGAGCTCCAGCTGCCTTTGCCTTTTGAATACTCTCAACAATTCTAGCGGCGTTTCCTTCCCACTATATGTGATCCCGGTCAGTATCTGCCTCCTAAACACAGATGAGGGATCTTATGAATGGCACTTCATCTATGTTAGTTGCGGAAACCTTACGTCCAATGCCCACTGGTTCAGCGAACAAGTCGCAACAGTGATGAGATGTCCCATGTTGACCAGCTCGAGTTATCTGGACACAACGATGTGTTAGTTGTCGCCTTGAAGTTGACAAGAGACTTTGTGACGCATGATATCTTACCTTTAGTGCACCTGCACGAACTTGGCGGTAGTCAGTATAAGAGTAAATCACCGCGGGGTATGAGATGAGTCATCTAAAGGTCGGATGAATTCACTGAGCCTCTGTTTGTGGGGAATAGCCTTCGAGAAGTTATAAAAGTGCTCACAGTCTTGTCCCTGATGTTGAAAAGACCTCAATACCCTTCTCAACCGACTTACTCGGAGAAGTCTCGGATAGGTGGAAGCTTAGGTCGGCTGGAGACGAACATGAGCTTTGAGCGGGAAGCGTTGAACCCCTCGTGCGCTATCGGATGTTAGCACCACGGCACCGGATACCCGGCCGCCCTAACGCCGCTTATCTATCGTGGAGTAACTTCTCTCCAGACCTTGTCACCAATACGACAACTCTGTTCTCTTGTCTGGTGCAGATTTTATGAAAAACCTCAAATTATGATAAATAGTTAATCAATTGACTTGCTCAAGAAAAAGTCACCATCAAATCATCTAAAGCTGTTCATACGTCTCACATGAAGGACAAGAAGAGGAAGATACGCAGGGCGGCAGGGTATCTACATCGAACCCCTGCCAGTACCCCCGGCCGTGGAACCCAAGCACTGACACTCCGGCGCCGCTGCGTTGGCTGCCACACATGCTGACCAGTGACAGACGCCGCTGACAATCGGCCGAGCTCTCCTCTCCTCCAAACCTGCCCCGGCACCCAAATCGCCTCGGCTCCAAAAACATCCCAACCACGGGCCCGGCTGTACCTAAACCTCACGACCTCACCAAGGTACTTTTACCAACTCCGCGATACCCTCAACGAACAAACGCCTTTGCGACTCTGACCTCACCTCACTGGAAGCGCAAACGAAACCTCCCCTTCAAAACCCACGCAACACAACAATTGGATTCACAACACATCTCAACCGCGCGCACGCAGCGCAAATGCACAACACCTCTCCAAAATGACCTCCCCATCACCATCACAACCATCCTCCTCCTCCTCGCCATCGACCCTCCCCTCCTCTCCCTACCCCTACGCCTCCGCCCCAGACATCATCCGCGCCCACCAGAAAGACGCCTACTACAAAGGCCACCTCTCAAACACCCTTACCTCCCTCCACCGCCTCCTCCTCGGCGCCCGCTCCGCCCACTCGGCCACCGCCCTCCACAGGCTCCTCGCAGACACCCTCTACCTCGGCCTCACCACCCTCCCCGGAAACCGCACCCTCGGCGAGGAATACTGCGACCTCGTCCAGCTCCACGTCGGCGCCGCCGATAACGACACCGACGACCCCTCCGGCGCCCTACCGACCCTGGCCCGCCGCGCATCCTACATCGCGACATCAGTCCTCCTCCCCTACATCGCAGGCCGCGCCCTCCCCACCCTCCGCGCCCGCCTCCGAACCCTCCTCGAGCCGTCGACCTCTTCCAAATCCTCCTCAACAAAACACAAGACATCCAGAAAAGACGCAATAAAGGCCTACCTCGCCACGAACCTCCCCTCCCTAACCTCCGCGGCGCCCATCCACGCGGCGACCCTCGCAATCTTCTACTTCACGGGCACCTACTACGAGCTCGCCAAACGCGTCCTCGGCCTCCGCTACGTCTTCACCCGCCGCGTCCCCGACTCCCCCGACCGCGCGGGCTACGAGGTCCTCGGCGTCCTCCTCGTCGCCCAGCTCGCCGTGCAGTCCTACCTGCACATCCGCTCCACAATATCCGATGCCGCGGCGGCCGCCGCAGCAGCACGCACGCGGTCGAATAGTTCCTTGCTGGACGTCTCCCTCGACGCAAACGCCTACGCCGCAAACACGGGGCTCCTCCTCACGGAAACAGGAACACCGGGCGGCAACGGCGCAGGCGGCAGCAAAGTCGACATCTCGGCCGTCACGCACACGCCCGTGATTCCCTCAGCAGACGCCTCCAGCGAACCCGGCGCGCGCTTCGATTTAAGCGACGAGAAGACAATGGCCTACATTTCCGGCGCCGCGCAGCGGAAATGCACACTCTGTCTCGAGGAGCTCAAGGACCCGTCCGCCACGCAGTGCGGACACGTGTTTTGCTGGACGTGTATCGGGGACTGGGTGCGTGAGAAGCCAGAGTGTCCGCTGTGTAGACGGGAGGCTATGGTGCAGCATATTTTACCGTTGCGGATTGCTTGACTTCGAGACGATGGGCTGCGATGTGATTGTGATGTCAGGGGTCATACGAGGTAGATATGATCATCATGTTGTAAAGTTTGGTTACATAGCACTTTCCCGGCCGACAGCAATTTGATGGAGTGAGGAGGGGCGTTGTGGCATTTGTACACCTACGAAATTCTATTGATAAAGGATACACAGGCTCGAGAGGGAGGGATATCTCTGACGAACAACCACAATGGTTACAACATTTTGCGATTCCCGAATTTGTGTACGAAGGCAAAGAAGATGAACAAAGATAGAAATATATATACCAAAGAACTGATGCCACGCCAACTTCGACTCTCCCCTCTTTCCCTCTCTTCTTCTCCCCCATCATCATTAAATCTCCTTCAACACAGCCAGAGAGAAAACTAGACGAAAGGAAGAAGAAAATAACTTTCGAATTTGCCTAATCGAAGCCTCAATCGTTTTATACACGCCCAAATGGCTCGGTGAAAGGCTCGAAGACCAGCTAAGAGCACGTGGGTGTGGGTTAAACAAAGAGTGCGACGATATCGGTATTTCAGAAGAAGCGGGAATCGGATAAAGGAGACCGACGCATCGACCCCAAAAAAAAAAGTAGAGTAATATCCGATATTTCACGGCCAAAACCCCCTTGCCTTTCTCCCTTGGCCCCGTTTCCCATCCAGGGCCATTGATGGTTTCCGATCCATCTTGTAGGTATCATGTGCCAGAGTTGCCTAGCATGGGAATATGAAACAAGATAAAAAAAAAAAAAAACGAAAAAAGTAACAAAGATGACGCTCGATAACTCCGTTGTCCTTTATGAGTTTACCCCTTGGATATCCCGTCCGAGCCGTAGAGCGGCTAACCCCTCGAGAAGAACAGCATGATTGTGTACACATCGACCATCAGATTCAGGCCTGAAAAAGTACAATCTCGCCGCGGTCGTTACGCCTCATGCGCAGCGAGCGCCAAAGCTCCTTCTCTTCCGAAAGCTTGCCAAGGCCGTCCCCGGAGGAACTGCGCTCGCGGTGAAAGCGCTTGAGGGCTTTGTTCATGCTACAGCCGCGCTCGCTCTCGGGGCCCTTGTTGATAAAAGACAGGAACAGGTCGGCGCGCGGGCGGTAGACCACCATCTGGCCCTCGTCGTCTCCGTCCTCGCCCTTCTTACTGTCGCGGGAACCGGGGCGGTACTCGATCAACTTGGGAGCTTTCTCGCCGTCTGATCGGTGGCGGCTGGATGAGGAGTGCTTCTTGGTGGATGAGGAGACCTTGCGCTTCTTGGTCTTGGACTTGGTGCCGTTCATGTTCAAGAGACCCATGAGGTTGCTGCCAATGCCGCCCTCCTTCTTGTGCTTGGAAGACTTGGTCTTCTTGAGCGGGCTGGCCGGTGACGGATCGGCAACGTCGCCTCCGGAGTAGTCTGGCGAAGGAGGGAAAACGGGGCGCGACATCATGCGGTTCAGACCGCCGGTTAGACCAGAGTGAGCCAAGGTTGTGGGAGGTGCGTCGACCATCATTTGGTCAGTGTCGACATGGAGACGCTTGCGCTTCTTATCCTTCTTTTCGCTTCCATCCTTCCTTCTCCGTTCGTGCTTGGAAGCCGGAGTCTCGAAGCCTTGAGGAATGGCGCCAGTGCCGTACTGTACGAGGGCGCCCGGGTCCTCATCGACCATTGCTCCCTCGTCGTCCAGATAGGCCTCGGCCTCGTACTCGTAGCGCACCAGCTGTGTCTCCTCGTTCGGCTCCTTGGCACCTAGGGCAGACGCATTCGGCGTCGCTGAGGGGTCGAGAAAGTCGAAGACGTTGACGTGACCCTCGGCAGCCGAGGGAGGTGTTGGCGCTTCGGGGAGAAGGTCGGCGGGGGAGTTGGCACTGTCGCTGGCCTCGTAGGGGAAAGTTTCGAACTCGGCATCGGGAACGTCCTCAACGTATGCGTGTTGAGCCATGTCGTGCTGAGGGGCAAACGCCTGGTTGTTGTTCGTCTTGCTCTTCTTGTTGTTGTTCTTTTCCTTGTAGAGAGCACCTTGGTATTTCTGGGCCTCGCTCATACAACTCTATTCGCCGCCCGAGTCAGTGCCATGGTTCATACAAGTGACTGCAATAGCCAGTGGGAGCTGATGCTACTCACCGTGTGGCTGCGATATTCAGTTCCAGGAAAGTAGACCATGCAATCGATGCAGGTGTAAGTGGCGCCTCGACAACGGTTTCTGTGGGGATCGAGCTTCTTCTTGGTCATAACATCACCACAGTTCTGCGGTGGAGGAAGAAGGAGACAGGTCAGTTATGTTGCGCAGCAAGTATTCGAGAGATTATTGGATTTTGTTGTGTTTAGAGAGGGGTGTATGGTAGGTATTGTATGGATTTGGTCTGGGAGGCGAGGGACGGGACGAGACACTGGCTATTAAAGACAGCATCCAAAGGGGAAGTGGAGGGGGGTTTGTTTCTGTAGTTGGAGGGGGGTGTGTCTGCGATGTCTTGCCATGTGTGGTAGGTGTGGTAGGTGTGGTGTGAGGATGTGATGTCAGGCCCCCGAGTTTATAATAAGACGACATGGGGATCTTCGGAAGGGGGGGGGGGGGGGGGGGGGGGGGGTGGGGGGGGTGTGGGGGGGGGGGGGGGGGGGGGGGTGGTGGGGGGGGGGAGGGGGGGGAGGGGGAGGGGGGGGGGGGAGGGGGGGGGGGGGGGGGGGGGGGGGGGGGGGGGGGGGGGAGCAGGTATGTACGGAATGAGTGTAAAGGGGGACCCTGGAAGACGGGATCATGGGGAAGGGAAAGGAAGGAAGAGAGAGATACGTAACGGGAGAAAGAGGGCGGCGACGGCTTACCTCACACGAAAAGGACACCATGGTGAAGGGAGCAACGCTGTATGATGATGTGTTGGTCTTGCGATGGGAGTGTCTATTGGGCGCGAGGGTTGGGCAGAGAACGGCTCTGACTGGGTCGCGGTTTTTGACGGAGGTGAAATGGGGGGTCGACGATATGGGAGGCGACGAGTGCGAGCGTCAGTTTCTCTTTGGTTGGCGGTTCTGGACGGTGGTGTAGGTATGTCGGTTTGTGGATTGGCAGGATGCAGAAGCAAGGACGTCGCCTTACTGGCCGGGCAGATGGGTTCGGGGGATCGTCGAGAAGTGGACTGCAATGCAAGCCGGGACGTGCCTTGTAACCAGGAGAGAGGGGACAGGGCAGAAGGAGACCAAGATGGGACTCTTTTTTCGGGAGGATTTGGGGAAAGAGAGTCCAAGAGTCTGAGAGCTTTGAAAAGCGGAGTGGTGAGACGTTGGCAGTCCGTCGCGGCTGTGCGAGAAACTAGTGTAGCGGGTTTGATAGATACAGCCCGAGAGGTGGGTGTTGGTATGAGTGAGAGTGAGAGTGAGAGTGAGATGAGGTGCTTGGAGGCGCCACGAGGGGTCGTGAGTGTGTGTTTGTGGAGTGAGTGAGCTGGGGAATGAGAACGAGAATAGAGAGACAAATGGCGAGATGATGGGGTCTCTCAGTCTCTCGGCTTGGTCGGGGAAGTGAGTGAGCACTGAGAAGGAGAGCAAAAGGTTCAAACTTCAGAGTTCAGCTTTGAGATGTCAGGGGCTCCTCTCCGTGTTGGTTTCGCGTCTCAAATACGCAGCTGTGCCGTCGATCTCCAATGTTGGAATCCCTTATTTGGAGGGGTCCAAGGGGGCGTTTGGCCGGCAGGGGTGGCAGGGGGAATGGAGGGGCGAAGTGTGGTGTTTCGCGCTTCAGGTTTGTGTTGGAAAAGTAATAAAGAGAGACCGATGGCAGACTCGGACTGAGAGAGATGGAGAGCGTGTGAGTGTGAGTGACAGCGAGAAGGGAAAAAGTGTGACGAGGGACGGGCAGCAGGAACGCAACACAATTTTGTCTGTTCCCGAGAAGGAAGCAACTGATCCAGAAACGGTCCGTAGCAATGGAGCGGTAAGAGCGCAAGAAGCGACTAGTGACTGCAAAATTCCTGAACCTCCGCTGAGTGAGTTCAATTTGAGAAGGCTTGAGCTGAACCGGGGGCCCAGAGTTTGGTTTGTGCAGGAGTGTTGTGTTGTGGTGGTTATGGGATTTTTTCTGTTTTGGCGGGCAGAGGCGATGGGCGAGCTGATGGATGGTGGCGTGCCGAATCGAGGGGCAATGGCGCAGAGACTTTTGGTCCAAAAGTTACTCAAATGGCAGATGGCGGTCGTGCTGTGAATTATTGACTTAAATGCTGAGATTACTTTGATCTCTCTATCGTCCGAACCGAAAGAAAGCTTTGCGCGCGCCGAACAGCTGGATTCTTTGGGTCTACGGATGAAGTTGGGAGAAGAAAAAATTATCAGGTAAGATAGAGAGAGATAAGCGTAGGTGGTTGAGAGAGAGCTGGCCGCACTGCAAATTCTACCTAACGCAAACAAATTCTCACCTCCCCCCCGAACTAGCCGCTTGCCGCCCGCCAAACCCGCGCCTACCTCGCCATCTTATAGCCCCGTCATCATGCACTCCTTTGCGCCCCGTCTGCTCTCCCGAGCTTCCTCTTCCCCAATCCGCTCTTCTAGTATCCTCACTTCCACTTCTCGCTCTTCTCTTCGTCTTCAACAGCGACTCCCGGCGCGTCGCTTCTACTCCTCGGAACCCCCTAAGAAGTCCTCGGGCGTCAAGTTCTGGCCCTTCCTCGTTGTTGTTGGTGCCGGTAGCTTTGCTTACAAGCTCCTCGTCGATCAAAGAGCAGGTAAGCTATCTTTGTCTAACCCTGATACCCCCCAAAGCAGGTTCCTAGGCCCCAAGCATGATCTTGTCGCTTTCGTCCACAGGATGAGCACAGAAACGATATTCCAATTCTTTCAGTAGCTTAATCAAGCTGTGCAATCACGAGACAGAGGCTCAACTGACAAAAACACCTACAGAGATGGCCTCCCTCCCCGCCCCCGAGGCAAAGCAAGGCCTTCCCGCCCCAACAAAGTCGACCCCGACCTTCTCCCCCGCCGACGTGACCGTCCTCTTCGTCCTCGGCGGCCCCGGCGCCGGCAAGGGAACCCAGTGCGCCCGCCTCGTCTCCGACTACGGCTTCACCCACCTCTCGGCCGGCGACCTCCTCCGCGCAGAGCAAGACCGCCCCGGCTCCCAGTTCGGCCAGCTCATCAAGGACTACATCAAGGACGGCCTCATCGTACCCATGGAAGTCACCGTCCAGCTGCTCGAGAACGCCATGACGGAGACGATCAAGAACAACCCGGGCAGCAAGGCCCGCTTCCTCATCGACGGCTTCCCCCGCAAGATGGACCAGGCCGTCAAGTTCGAGGAGGCCGTCTGCCCCGCCAAGCTGGTGCTCTTCTACGACTGCCCCGAGGACGTCATGGAGAGCCGCCTGCTCGAGCGCGGCAAGACGAGCGGTCGCGCTGACGATAACGCCGAGAGCATCCGCAAGCGCTTCCGCACCTTTGTCGAGACGAGCATGCCCGTCGTGGATTACTTTGAAAAGGAGGGCCGCGTCGTCAAGCTCGATGCTACGCCTTCGCCGCAGGACGTGTACAGCAAGACGCGCTCCGAGCTCTCCAAGCGTTTGGGCATCTGAGTTTGGGGGTGAGGAGAAACCGACTTGGCGCTCTGCAACAGAGTTGCGGGTTACAGCTTAGATCGAATGGTGGGGGACTACGTGCACCTATGCTGGCTAAACAGTTTGGCCTGCGTTTCTCCTAGGCCCTTAGCTTTGCATATCCACGTTCCTATTTTCACCTGGTCTCGCCTTATGAAGAAATGGGGGGCGGTCTACGGCTGCAGAATCTGAAGTGACTTTTCCAGCGACATCGCAGCATTGAGATGGAACTTTATGGGGTGCCTACGGCCCTACACAACCACCATCAGGGAGTTAGGGTGAAGGACAGCAGTTCGCAATGAACACCTCCAGAATACAGATTCGCCCAGCGTCTGTCGTCTTGCAGAAGACTGGAATGAGGCGGACGGATGTAACCACCCCCACCGTTCAGGACTCATTGATCATGATTGGGTTGCTGGACATGATCTGCTATCAGAGTCCAAGCCAATGACAGAGGCGCATCAGCTGAGTTTGGGATCCAATGGGCCACTCGAGACCATTGATTGTGCTGAATGACCTTGGTTCCCCTGGGATACCGCCTGTCAACGGTGGAGGGGATGGGGGTGTGACTAGAAACAACATGTCAAGCTGCCCAACCTGACAGACCGTCAGTCTCTCCGAGAGATGCACTCCAGTCCAGTCTCCAGTCCCCAAGTCCCCACGCGCAAAAGAATCTGAGGAGGGGCCCAAATCCGAAAGGGACGAAAGGGCAGGGTGGTGGGAGAAGGAAGAAGGGAAAAAAAAGTAAAGAAAAAGTTCACTGCGAAAAGTTTCGGCCGATTCCACTTTCTAAGTCACAAGTACAAAAATATAGTTTTAATAAAATAGTATAGTACCTACTTAGTACTTAAATTAAGATACTTTTTTAAGCTTATTATAAAAAAAATAACTATATTACTAACTACTTATTATTAAGGTCTATAAGTAGTACTATAGTTTTAATTACTATAGCTTTAATTATAATAACTTTATTTATAATAAGCAAAAAGTCTAATTATAAGTCCCTTAAAAACCTCTTATTAAGAGTTATAAAAGCCTCTGAGTTAAGTTAAAATACTTATTAAGATACTAATAATCAAACTAACCCTACGATAACGACTTTAATAAAAAACCTAAAAAAAAATACTAAAATTCTTATTATTATTATTAAGTACGATTTAGAAAACGTAATAACGCGGTTATAAAATATTATTAATATATCTTATATTAAAAAGGGTATTATTAATATTAATAAAATAAATAGGACTATATTAATATAGCGCCTCGGCTTCTTTTTATAGCTCGAGGATTATTATTTTAAATAGTATTAGTGTCACGGCAGTGGGCATCAGGGCCCTGTGGGCCCTGTGGCTCAGCCTCAGGCTGCGAGGCTGAGCTCCCAGTGGTCACGTGACGAGCTGGACCGCTGGGCCCAAAGGGCCAGCCTGCTAGCTTCTGCCCACTGTTCTGTTTTTTCCCTCCTCACGTTAAGTCTTCAGTCTATTAGGTCAATACAGCAGCGTTCCGACCTGCCTCGAGTTCCCTTTCGTGACATTAGGAGTTTATTAAAAAGCTCTCTTAAGTACTCCGGTATATTTACCGCTATTTTTATAATAATAAAACTCCCAGTACTTATATATAAGAATAAGTAACTTATTTTTAAATAATAATATTAACTTATTAATAAGCTATTAAAACTACGATTCTAGCGATCCCTTAATAAGGGAGAGGATAAAATAGAGGAAAGGATAGGTAACTTATAAAAAGGGTTAAGGTTAAATAGTGCGGAATTCGAGGGTAGGGTAGCGTTTATATATACTGCGGCAATCCTCTAGTAATGCAAAACGATGGAGTTAAACAGTGCACCAAATCAGGTCACCTGCGGCATCAACAAGCCTCAGGAGACCCGCCGCAACTTCTTAGCCCCCTCCTGCCCCCAATATCATCCCACGATTCACCACCAAAGACTGGACACGACGGGGATTCCACAGAACAGCGGCATTGAACCGTCCGCAGCCACATCTCTTCAGTACTGTAGACAGCCATCGGCCATCCATCCCGGCCGCACGGCTGCCAGATCCCGCCCCAGCACAACTCCCTCCTGACCTGCATCATGTGGCCTTGCTGAAGACAAACCGCACCACCATCACGACTACGCATACCACCACCTCCAATCCTACCTCTCGCGTCGTCGACACCATCCTCCACAGCACAGCTGGATATCGACCTTCCTGCGCATATACAGTACCTTAATCGCCTCCACACACACACACACCTAGAGGCCAGCGACACCTCACAAACGACACTTTTGTGGATACTGACACATTTGACCATTCGACGAATACACAAATCAACTCTCCGATCCTCGCTTTCGTTCCGGCTAGCAACCTCTTTTTCTCTTTCCCCCAGCCAGGGTTCACCACCAAACACCCACCACCTCCGCTTCGTGCACGACCCCTTGTTCGTTCGTCCGTCCGTCCATCCTGCCCACGCCTCAGTTGTCCAGAAAGAGAGCCCCGGACGGTCCCAGTACCAGGTCCAGGTCCGTAGTCGCCTCATGCCAACAATCGACTACGCCTAACACGCATTCGGTACCCGCTACACTCTAGTCTGCCTACCGAGGTACCTATGCCCCGCTAGCATCGGCCTCCACCGCCTTCGCGACCAAGGGCTAAGGCAAGGCTACTCCGCTCTCTCCTGGACTCTGCACCGCTTCTCTCTCTTCGCTTCGGGCCTTACCTTCCCCATCAAACAGGCCCATTCCTTTCTGAGGACTCGCCGAACGGTCCAGCAGCCAATACGAATATAATCTTTCCTCCGCCTTTTTCCCTCTCGCCTTGCTCGCGACTCTTTCGAGCAATGTCCTCTTCCAATTCAGCATCGCCGTCCTCCAACAGTTACCTCGAGCAGACGGCGTCTATGCTCAGTACTGTTGGCGCGTACATGCGGCTACCAGCCATAGCCTCGACGGTATGGCCATTCCCGCCTCCTCGTCCTACGGGCTACCCATCTTCTCACACCGATATTTTAACCTTCCTGTCTGCAACCCCTCCTCTTGGGCCTGAGCCCGAGGTCGTGCCTCGATTGCCTCGCCTCGCTAGTGCTGCATGCTAACTCGTCTTCTCTTACCTAGGGTATCGCAGCTCTCTTGACTAGCCTCCTCTACTTCAAGCAAAAGTAGGTCCCTCCACCCCCAAATGTCCATGTGACGCTTCCTCATCCCACCCTCAGCGAACCGACCGACTGACTGATTGTGCTGTGCCGCTCCAGAGCTCTCATCTACCCCTCGCATATGCCCGCAAACTCTCGAACCGATGTCCCAAGACCCTCACAGTATGGCATCAAGGATTTCGAAGAACTCGTCATCCCCACAAACGATGGCGAGAAGCTGTCGGCTTTCTACATCCGCGGCCCGCGCGATGGAAAGAACTCCAATGTTACCATCCTGATGTTCCATGGTAACGCGGGTAACATTGGCCACCGCTTGCCAATCGCCCGCATGCTTATCAACTTTATCGGCTGCAACGTTTTCATGCTCGAGTACCGCGGCTACGGCCTATCAACAGGAGAACCTGACGAATCCGGCCTCTTCCTAGACGCGCAAACCGCTCTCGATTACCTCCGATCTCGCGCAGAGACGAGCAACCATAAGCTGTTTGTTTACGGACAGAGCTTGGGCGGCGCTGTCAGCATCAAGCTGGTGTCGAAGAACCAAAAGGATGGGGATATTGCTGGCCTGATCTTGGAGAACACCTTCCTCTCCATGCGCAAGCTTATCCCTTCTGTGTTGCCACCAGCAAAGTACTTGACGCTTCTCTGCCACCAAGTCTGGCCAAGCGAATCAATCATCTCTAGCATCACATCCGTGCCGATCCTGTTTCTCTCTGGTCTCCAGGACGAAATCGTTCCGTAAGTGTCATGCACCCCTTTCTTCCTGCTTCTTCTCCTACACCATATGATGATCGCAAGTCACCACCCACAAAATATGAGTCCTTCGGGACGCTTGATTTGAAATTTTACGACATAGAGTCTGATATTGGTTTTCTCTACACCGGCTTTTTTCGCGTGTCTCACATGTTGCCTCTTGCAGACTAACACATGTCTTAGACCCCGTCACATGCGCCAACTTTACGAACTCTCTGCCGCGCCCTCTAAAATTTGGAAGCCCTTGCCCGCAGGCGACCACAACTCGAGTGTTTTGGAAGAGGGTTACTTCGAAGCCATCTCGGACTTTCTTGGCAATGTCGCCGGCGTGACAAGCAAGGAGGAGAAGCAGCGCCTCTAGAAGGACCACTTGCTAACCGAGAAACGGTTCCAACAGCACGTGGCTCACATACTGGAGGCAGAGGCGGACCGCCAGTCCGTCTTCACTGGCGTGTCTCGCCGGCTCCACTGCAGGAGTCCATCCATGAAGGATAATGAGTTGATGTAATGCCCACCCCTTTATCGCGACCTGTGAAGGTGTCGATCACCTGGATACACTGCGGCGGCAAAAAGAAGGCATGGAACGGAGAAAACAGTACGTGGCGGCGGGTGATCTTCCTCTCTCAACACACCTTTTTTGGTCCTTCAAAGAATGATACCCCCCGCTCCCCATGACGGACCGGGATGCGACAGCATATCTTAGACGCAACATAAACATAATGAAGCAATGAGTACGAGCAGCCATGCAAAACCAGTCAAAATGTGAGATATGAAGTGAGGCGCCGGTGACATGCTGACCTGAACGGGGTATGGCCATGTCTCTCACCGTCAACAGGGGCTTGAGAACAAGGGATGCCAGGCGATGTAATTACTGTTCAGCAGACAACCTTGGTCCCCATGAGCAGCAGTGGGCTCTATCTACACAGTACAATGACAGGCCTTGAACTTCATTCCGTCCCATCTCCTTCCTGTCAATCTGCCGTCAGGCATCTGACAATCAACACCCAAAACTGGTTCGCCGCGGAAGTGGGCGCGTCGATCTGGCGGAATGATGCTCAACGGCAGGAGGTTATCACGATCGTCCGGAGCCGGGGTCAACCTTGCCCCCCCCCCCCCCCCCCCCCCCACCCCCCCCCCCCCCCCACACCCCCCAACACGGTTGGCCGCGGGGGGGGGGGGGCGGGGTGCGGGGGCAGGGTGCCCACCGCCAGGGGGTTTTCACATGCTCCCCGGGCGGGGGCACCCCCCCCCCCCCCCCCCCCCCCCCCCGTCCATCCGCACCGGACAAGTACGGAGTAGATGACCAGTCCCAAGCGGGGATATGCCCATGGCACCCTTTGCTGCCGGCGACGAGCCAGACTTTGTTGGAATTTGGGGGCAACATACGGGGACAGGATGGGACGTACCCGGCTTGGGGATGCTTGGGGGTTCCGGGGCCGGGCTTGTTCGTCTATCCCGTTTTCCCCGTCGCTCGCGTATAGAGCTTGTGGGTTTTATGCACGTGTTTCTCTGACGTGGCAGAGAGCTGGACGGTTGGCGCTTGCTCTTTACTTTGATGTGAGGGACGTGAGATGTCGCGGGGGTCATGGGGGGAAGGGAATGGAGGAGAGAAAGGATCCTTCTTGGCTTGTCACGATGGACGAATGCAGAGAAGGGGAGGGGATGTTCAGTTGTTGTGAATGGTGATAATTGCACCACGCCCTGCTCTGATATCACGATGCTCTTCATTTTGATGCCATACCTTTCCGCTTGAGTTCTGATGTTCCATTTTCTGTATTTCACATTTTTCTTTTAAATAATACTATATCATCCTGTTGTTGGGACCTCCCATCCCATCCGTCTATACCTCGTAACAAATCTTGGCCTTTCCGTCATCGACTTGCCCGATGTGTAGATACATCGCCAACACCACAAAAGAGGTGTGGAGAAGCAAGACGAGCAACGCTGCAAGCTCCGCCACGCCAGGGCACCTCCCTGCTTGCATTCAAGATCGAGAGAGTCAAGAAGCTAACAGCTTCCTTGGCCGAAGCAAGAGAAGCTTGTGAGGCGCCGCGGCGCGCCTCACTCATCGCTCTCGGCGGCCGCCTCCCAGTCATCGGCGACAGAGTCCTCGACGACCTTCTTGCGCGCCAGCTTGGAGAAGCTGACGAAGCCGCTGGCGGGACGCGCGTCGGCGGCGGGCTTGGGCGCAATGGTCCTACGCTGTGCCGCGGCGCGGCCGACGACGGCGTTCCAACCGCCGCTGCTGCCGTTTGCCGACGTTCCCTCGCGGCGGAGGACGTTGAGGTTCGCGTCGGCGTGGACCATTGTCACGGCTGCGGCGATGCCGTCCTTGGTTACGGTCCGCGCTACGAGGGGTTTCAGGGACGCGAGAGAGGACTCGATGGCCGAGGGGGTAGTGCCCCAGGAGGTGACGGGGACCGCGCGGATGAGGATTTCCTCTGACGGGAGGAAGGCGGTAGTGAAGGAAAGGGTGTTATAGGCCTTGAGATGGTCGGCGAGGGCGGACTCGACCTCGTCAATGGTCAGGCCGAAGCGCGGAGCCGAGAGGAGTAGGGCGTTGAAGGGCTCTGGTGCCGACGCTGCGGCGGCCGCCGAAGACGATGCTGCAGCTGCGGCTGCTGCTGTCTTGGCTGCGTCGGTGCGGATCTTGACGCACTGAGCCAGTGTCTTCTTCGGTGCGGCGACGAAGCGCGGTGTCTTGAAGATGGAGACGTGACGGTGCGGCTCTGGGTCCTGGCTCTCCGAGTCGAAGCCGAAATCCTCGGCAAGAGCGTGCAAGAAGGCGCGCTGGAACGAGGGCATAGGCTTGAAGCGCAGACGCTTCTCGGAGGCTTCCGATGCGAAGACGCGGAACTCGCGCTCCTGGTTCTGAGCCCAGGTGTGAGAGAGCTCACGGAAGAGCTTGAGCGTCGTGTCCGAGTAGGGAATGTGGTCGTCGTTGTGATCCGGATCGACATTGAGGGCGACAGCAAGGCGCTGGTTACGCTGGAGGCGAAGGCACTCGTCGTCGCACTTCAGGATGTCGCGATCCGGAGTTGGGTTGGTCTTGGTAGCCATACACTTCACCTCCTTCTTGCGGTGCTGACAGTCACAAGTGACAAAGGTCTTGCTCTGGCATGGCCGGTCTTCCTTGCATGGATAGGGGGCGTGGCATGAGTCCTGGCACGAGTGGTCGCAGGATTTGCGAGTCTTGCCGCAGGATTGGGCGCAATGAGAGCCAGGAATATCAGCGTCTTCGCATTCCCCAGGACGGTGACACTCCTTCCTACATGTGTGAGTTCTGCCATCTAGTCAGCACATGCGATGGATGCTGTATTAGAGTCAATATCACTTACCCGCACTTGAGCTTCTTCCCACACGGCAGACCACAACGAGCCTCCTCCAGCCAGCAAGGCCGGTTCTTCATCCTCTGCTTGCCGCAGATGCACGCTTTCTCTACCAAGAAAGGACACTTGGGACAATCGACATCGTCGGGGTGGCAGTTATGCTTCACCGTGGGGTGGCCGCAAGGAGGTGCTCTTCTGCAGTCGAATCGGCATTCAGGAGGCCTGGTCCCGCACGGCTGTGGAGGTTGCAGGACAGTCCTGCCGCAGGCACAGCTAATCTCCTCGAAGACGGCTTCGAGGCAGCTTGGGCAGGGCCCAGCATGACAGATTTGCGAACACTGGTGAGTTCCACACTTCAGTGTCCTACCGCACACGCGAAGGCAGATGTGTTCCGCCTCAACCTCGTCCGGAGTCTGCTGCTGTCTATGCTTCCTCTTGGCGGCCTGTCTCTCCATTGCCTTCTTCTCCCCAGGACAGCAGCGCTCTCCACACTTGTGACGACTGCAATTGAGCTGGGCCTGGCAGATCTTGAAACACATTGGATTTGCGATCTCTCCCTGATGGCAGAGGGTCTTGCTCACAATGCGGGTGCATCGACAAGAAATATCCTGCTTCTGGAAGCATGTGTTACAAGGACCGGTATGGCACGTATCCATGCATTGGTGACCGCAAGAAAGAATCTTGTCGCATGTCTTCTTGCAGTGAGGGATCTTGTCCTGACAAGACTGTCTTGGTTGTTCGAGAAGCTCTTCCAACGGTGTCTTGCCACAGGGGCAGTGAACAATAACATCTGGAGCCGACGGGCAGTGTGCCGGCACTTCGTCCTGCGAATGACAGGTCTTCTCACAATCGTGCAAACCACAGTCGTATTTCCTCCCACAAGTCGCTCCGCAGTCGAATGAGCCGTCGAACCAGCTATCCTCAGAAACATCCTCGGAATCCGAGCTGAAAACTTGGCCATAGTTAAATGACATCTGAAGGTCGTCGCGGCGATCGCAGGGAATCTCCTTGTGCTCTTTGCCACAGTAGCATCTTGCCTGTACAGGAATCTCGCAGCTACCACACAGGCCAGAGTGGCAAGGAGTAGCGCAGAAGTGCTCGCCGCAAGGTAGCAAGTCTCCGCAAATCTCTTTGCAACTCCATCCGTTTCCATAGTCTGTCTCGGTGCAACGCTTCGTCACTTCGTGTTTGCCACAGAAGCAAGACTGTGTTGGGCCCATGAGGGTGCATGGCGGGCATGGGCCGGCGTGGCATTCGAGAGGGCATGGATGCGGGCATGTTGCTCTGGGCTTTGAGCAAGTCTGTCCGCAAGAGTGAGGAGGAAGACCAGGAACATTTCGAGGGTTGATGTCCTTCCCGCACCAACAGTGGTAAGCACTCGGCTCCTCAGTCAAACTAGAATTGCAGCCGGGGCAGCGCCAAGAGCGCGTGTCGTCGTCCTTCTTCAGTTGGCTCGTGAACCACTTCTTGACGCAAGACAAATGTAGCACCGTCCAGCACAGCCCGCAGGACCATACGCGAGATGGCCGCAATACTTCACTGGAGCAAATGACACACTCGTACTGGCCATTGCTGATGTCCTCATGGATGCGCGTGGGTAAATCTGCGGCTACAGATTTTGGTGCCAGTGGATACTGAGGCTTCTTTTGCTTCGGCGCAGGTTGTTTTCTGGTGACATCAGTCAGCCCAAGTTTCAGGATTTGGTGAGAATGAACATACCCTCTGTGGACAACAGGCTGCCCAGGAACGAAGTCCGGGGCATCCGCACTCAGCCCCTGTGCATCCGACGCATTTGGATCCGCGGCAGTCGTAAGGCTGCCTCCAAATGTTCGCTGAGTTCCTGATACCGTACCACCGCGGACCGCTCCACCTCGCCGGCCGCCCCGATTACCGCCGCGGCCACGGCCCCTCCTCCCCGAGCTCGCTGGCTCTGATTCGGATGCATTTTCTGTTGAGGCTTCGGGAGCCGGTGCTGGCTGTGCTTGGGTCCGGGGCTGGGGGTTGGCATTCCTGCCGCCACCTCGCCGGCCACCACGGCCGTTGCCTCCTTCTCCTCTCCCTCTCCCTGATCTGCCTCGACGACTTGGCTGAGAACCTCCTCCGGCTGACGAGCCCGCTTGAGTCTGCGTCTGGGTTTGGGTCTGCGTTGCACCAGCGTCCGACATGTCTGGTAATCTAAGTAGGGTGATGATATGATGAGGAGTTGATGAAATTGTGATTGCGCTTTTTGAAATACAGCGTCTTCGAACAGGTGCTGCCAGATTAGGCAACGAAAGTGAATCAAGAGGCCTCGCGCTCTCGCAAGAAAAGGAGAACTTGAAAGGAATGAAAGTGAACAAAGATCTAGGATCCCACTTCCACTCGGTACCCGGACGTGGGGAGGCGACTTTAAAAGAGAATCCGCAGCAGAGAAAGGGCAAGACTCCGTTCGAGTGAAGTCGCTGGGGCGGACTTAAGCGTTCGGATGGGTGGGCCCGCTAAAATTTTGGGAGAAGGTCCCTTCCGGGCTTGGAGCCAACAGGTGTGGCGAGACACTCTTCGTCCGCTGTAAGGCTGACAAAACAAGCAGGAGGTCACCACCTACCGTACCGTAGGCAAAGCCCGGGCCAGTCACTATGAGTCATCATCAATCGTTCCTGCGGCTCGGCTCTGCCACCAGCTAAGACAAATCTTAAGTTTGACTCAATGATTGATTATAATGTGCAGACTGCGGTCATGTTTTGTGCAGCTTTAGACCGCTTTGGGATATGCACCGCTATCTTCACGCTGGTTGAAGATCTTATTTCGTTGCAAGGCAAATGGCCTCAGTGGATACGGTGCGTACCTACCTCTGCACCTTACACCTTGCACCTCACAAGTCGAAATTGAGTTGATACTTGTCTGGTTGCTCACTTGTCAAATGTAGAATTCTCAAGACAGGGCGGTTCTCGAGACTTCGACAGTTCTCGGAACGGGCTCACAGATCTAGATTATCTTTTCTTTTTGTGTGTCGTCGCTCTGTTATACTCTCTGGACAACGGCGCCCGTGGAGCCCTTGATAAGTCTGTAAAACATGCCAACATCTCAACCGCGTCGATGGTTTAGTGGTAAAATTCTCCGTTGCCATACAGCAGCGTCGGGGAGCCGGGGGTTCGATTCCCCCTCGACGCATCCTTTTGTTTTTGACCCATCTAGTCAGGTCAAAAGAGTGCTTGCTATCTTGTCATTAGGAGTCATGTTTATCGACCCTTGCCAGTAATCTCTGTTTAGAGAGACTGGTTAACCGTATTTTCTTGATAGATGGGCGAGTGAGAAGGCAAACATCGTCATGATGTTAATGAACCGCGTTTGCGGCTTCCACCAGCTCCGCGTCTACTAGATCTGATTTCTGCTTCAATCCAGGATGCTACGCTTGAGCGGTACGTTGTTCGATACTTAAGGCGTGTGAATGGCGTGGTCAGTATTGACATGGTCCTATTACTCGGTCAGTCGAAACCGTTCCGATGTCCTCAGTCGACTTAGATTATGACTGAAGAATTTACTAAATTTGGGGTGTCCAATGGAGTAGGCTTGTTCTCAGAGCCAGCAGTGAGCAGTAAATCAGGTGGCGCGTGGAAAGAAGAGCGTGTCCTGTCCATGTGTGCAGCACGCAAGAAACTTCACAAGACGGAACATAACTACAGACCATTATCAACTCTCACAATCGAAACCGCCTGACCGATGGGATGGATCTAGAATCTGGCAAACTCAACAGCACGACGAAATGGGAGGGGCAGATCGGGGGCCCAGACCTGTCGCTATCTCCGTGCATCACGACGAAATCAGGTGAAGACTCCGGTCCCCTTGGCGCCCTCGCTTCTGGGGTTGCGCGGAGAGCCAGTATTCTGATTCGCCTGTGCCTTGATCCATATCCACATGAGAATCCCTGTAAGTGAGCAGTGAAGGCAGCATCGCCGTCGACGTGCATGATGCAGGTTGGTTTGCTCTGTTGGTTTGGGGAGTTCCAAAGCCGAAGACGAAGATTGGAAATGATTGACCTCTCAGGCGTCTGTCCTTCGTCACAAACCCCCCAAGAAATTCTGTTCTCAACACTTCATCTATTTACACCTGTAATAAATTTTTTAAACAAATCTTCGTTAAGAGACCACCGGACGGTTCCTGATTGATCTTGCAATATTTAGCGTCGCCGATGGTGCAGTATATAAGCAACTCCGCATCTCACATCAGCCTTCTTGCTCAGTCTTCCGGGCACTCGCGATGTGGGAGACATATCAGGTCATCGCTGCCGATAATGGGGTATGGACTCCTCCCCATTGGTCTCATAAGAGATGTAAGACTGACGCAGAAGGGCAGCAAATAGACGAACGCTCTGAAATTGAGGTTAGCCTTGGCACATCGCCACACCCAAAGGCATGATTTTAATGGCATCGCAGAGCATCGCCTCATCCAGTATGAGCATCAGCCAATCGATCCTAGGATACCGAATCGAGAATGGCAGGACTTACCACCGATATAAAGATGGCAGTAAGCTAGCTTCCGGGTCTTCACATAGCACAATGGTGTATCAGCTCCCCGGTTGACAACTATGTGATCAGAATATGTACTCCCAAATGATGAGATAGAGAGCGACAGACTAGGTTTGCTTGGCGACTCACTCCTTTTCTGCAATCGCTTAACATACGAATTAGACATGCAGCACGAGATATTTACATATACAATCGGCGATAAACTGGGACGGGCCCCGCCATGCGACGAAGATGCCAAGGTCGGGCGTGTCCTCGACGTGGGGACTGGTACCGGCATATGGGCCATCGACTTTGGCGAATTGCATCCTGAAGCTGAGGTATTCTAACCATTCATACATCTATCATGGCCGGCTCCTTACCCAGACGCTGCAATCAGGTCTATGGTGTAGATCTTTCGCCCAACCAGCCAGAATAGTAAGAGAGCCAGCGGGTGTCAAATGACGGCGTCTCGTTGATACTGACATATCCTTTGAATGCAGTGTGCCGGAAAATGTGAGGTTCGAGATCGACGACGTGGACGAAGACTGGACATACTCAAAACCATTCGATTACATCCACAGTCGGTTCATGACAGGTGCCATTAACAACTGGAGAAAGTTTTTCGAATCCGCTCACGAGTAAGATTTCGCTCTCTTCTGCCCTTCTTCATTCCCTCGAGAACAGCGATGAGTAATGACAGCCTTCGCGTTGCTGAATAGCCATCTTAACCCCGGCGGGTGGTTCGAGGTCCAAGATGCCGACATCAACCCTCAGTCCGACGACGGCACCTTTCCAAAGGACTGCGCATTAGCAGAATACGTACAACTCCTCCAATCTGGCGCCGAAGCCGCTGGCTGTTCCTACGTTGATATACCAGCGCTAGCGGGTCTCATGACCGAGGTTGGTTTCGTGGACGTCTCGATTCAGATGTACAAGTGGCCCATCAATGGGTGGCCAAAAGAAGATAGGTAAGTATAATGCACAAACGACGGCCCCAAAGCATCCATCTTTCACTAGCAAATGGACCTTTGTTAGGGCTCGAGTACTAAGGACGATATCAGGTATAAGAAATTAGGCCTCTGGACACAGGAGAACTTCAGCAGTGCTCTCCAGGGGTTATGTATGGCTCTTTTTACGCGCGTCCTTGGGTGGTCGAGAGCGAGGGTCGAGGGCTTCCTTATTAATGTGCGCCATGATGTGAGGAATAGGGATTTCCACGCTTACTTTCGAATGTAAGTTGCGAGCCAGCCCTCATGGTAGCCACTTTACTTCAGCTCACTAACGATTGTTTGCAAGATACTGCATCATAGGTCGAAAGCCGTAGAAGGGTGAATTAGAACACATCTGTTTGGATAGATATCACCAGCAAGAAGAAGACTGTGTGTATAGGAGGTATTACATTTACACAGCCGCAAGGCAAGACTTAACATTTCTTTCCTGCATTCAAGATAAACATTCTGCTTGCCTCATCTTCATGACTACAGTTCCAAGGACGTGAAAAAGTAGGCTACTGTGCGCCACAGAATTCCTGAAAGTTACGAATCTCGACACCTAGACTTTAGGAAAGATTGGTGTACTAATGGTCCGTTGACTCAAGATCAGAGGCATGCGTCGCAATATGCGCAAACCAATACCGCAATGTCCCTAGAATACAACTTTTACCTGACAAAGTACCGAATCCCATGCGAATGACTTTAATCTGAAAGCCGGCAATTGGACAGTGGGTTCAGAAAGGTTCGTTTGTAGCGAAAACAAGACTTGATTCCAATGACTTGCTGGAGGTGTTGGGAGTATATCCCGAGTTGTGTCCAGAGACAATATACATCAATGTGGCCCCAACGCGAAATGAACTTTGGCAATCGACTTGAACTTGCCTCAGCAATCATCGGAGGAGTTTCCCTCAGTAGACAGAGCTTCTCGTTTGGGTGCCCATGTTTATCTCAAATGCAGGCTGGTGGATTGGTGACTGTCCGGGCCGGGGGCCTCAGACGGGGCATCTGATCTGGTTGGCAAGGGGTCCGGGGAGCGCGGGATGTATTCGTCCTCCTTCCACAAATTGCTTCCCGAGCAATCGCAAAAGTTGCGGCGGGTACAGAAACCGTGCTTTCTCATTCGCTTGGGCGCTTTTGAGCTCCACATTGTGACGCGAAAGCAGGGGAAAGAGACATCTTGCCAGTCGCTGTTGGTGCATGTCTTCAGGCCAAGGAAAGAGGGGTCGCAGATGCAGAGTTGACCGGTCAGGTCTCTCGTCACAAAAAGCAGAGACCTCCCCGTCAGGTATTTATCTTGCTTTCCAAGGTTTTTCTTTCATAACCGGCGCCGAATTCAAGCGTTAGTAAAGTCTTTTGCCTCATTGTTAGGCCAAGAAACAAGTGGTTGAAGAGACAGAACGTAGGCCCTTGCTCCCACCGGAACCAACAAACCCTGTTACAGGACATTCTTTACCACCGATCACGACGCGACAATGGCTGAAGTTGACCACGAGGTCGAAATCGCCGCTGAGGTACTTCTTGAATTGTTTGATTCATGTGGTAGAGAAACTTACATTCCTATAGGAATCCGATCTCAGTGGATCTGAACTCGGTGAGGTATGTTGGATCGTAGGGCCCGCAAGAACCATGCCTCCAGCCAGCATGATCGAGACAAGAGCGCGAAGAGTTTTGGTCTTTGAACTAATGCAATTCAATCGCATAGAGCGTGGCATCTTCGACGACCAGTCTCAGTGCCTCCATTCTTGAATACCGGATTGAAAATGGCCGGACATATCACCGATACAAGGACGGAAGTGAGTTTAAACTTGCCAGATGACGAGACCCGAGGACTGAATGAACTGACCAATCTTTATCTAAACAGAGTATGGCATGCCTAACGACGAAACGGAGGCGGAACGGCTAGGTACGCTGCAGTGTTGCAAAGTTCCACTGCCGATTTGCTCTTTCTAACAGGTTGGTCTAGACTTCCAGCATGATATTTGCGTCTACACGTTCGACGACAGACTTGGAATGGCGCCGCCATGCGATGATACCGCAAAGGTCGGGCGAGTGCTTGACATTGGAGCTGGAACTGGAAGCTGGGCTATGGATTTCGGCGACTTACACCCTGAGTCCGAGGTACGCTGCAGCATGACCCATGTTTACCTCAATGAAGCGGGAAACAGCTTGAGATCTAACTTGATATTCAGGTATTGGGCGTTGACCTCTCGCCTGTGAGGGCGGATTTGTATGAGATTTCCTCGCTCTAAGCACATCAATTCTTTTTTTAAGCTAATGAAATGGTTACAGCGTACCTCCGAACGTCAGGTTCGAGGTTGACGATGTCGAGGAAGTGTGGACTTATTCTCAGCCTTTTGAGTATATCCACAGCCGATTTATGACCGCAGCTATTGACGACTGGGATGTTTTCATCAAGAGATGCTACGAGTGAGTTACGCAATTAGAGCTGTACTTTCTTTTGAGCTTCCTGTACTGATCGAAGTAGCAATCTTACCCCCGGTGGATACCTGGAACTTCAAGAAGCCGATGTCATGCCCAAGTCTGACGACGACCTGTTGCCCAAAGACTCTTCAATTGTCAAATACGTCAATATGTTGCACGAGGCTTCCGAAATTACGGGTCGCAAATTTGTCGAGGCGATTCCGCTGAAGAACAAGATGATTGAGGCTGGCTTCGTCGACGTTGAGCTCCGCGTCTTCAAGTGGCCTCACAACACCTGGCCCAAGGATGAGAGGTACCCTACTCACTGAAGCAATGTGGACACACATGGGAAAAGAAGGGAAAGGCTAACAGAACCGACTAGGTATAAGAAGCTCGGCTTATGGACGCAGGAGAACTTCGGCTCTGCGCTCGAAGCCTTGTGCATGGCCGCCTTCACCCGCGTGCTCGGCTGGACGCGCGACGAGGTCAACGTCTTTCTCATCGACGTTCGGAATGACCTCAAGAACAAGAGCTACCACGCGTATTCTCCCGTGTAAGTACCGTATTTTTACGTGAAGTTGTCATGCTGCTTCAGGGTGCTAATAAGAGAGACCAGCTACTGCATCACTGGTCGCAAGCCGGAGAAGGAAAAGACCCCGCCGGTGCCTCAGGAGGAGACGGAGGCAGAGGAGACAGAGGAGGGAGCGCAATGATGATGATGCAAAATCAGTAGCTTCCGGATGTCAGGGGTTGTCTAAAGTGGTAGATGTATATAGCCCCTTAGTTGATGAGAAGATGCTTATCTCCTGCGTACCACTCTACGTGAAACGATTTGGATCTCTCGCAGCCGTGATGAATGAATCGATTGATGTAACACATACAGCGAGAGTAATCCCAACCATCTGCCCCGGGTCTTTCAGGGCGAAGCTACCGGCTGGCCTGACGTTGATCGGGAAGCAGCCGCACGTTAACCTAGCGCCGCGACGGTGAACCGATCCAGACATACGCATGGTGTTCGGCCGATCCTAGGATGCTCCAGACAGCGGCTATGAGAACCAACAGTAAAAATTCCGATACATGACTGCGCGGTAACAAGGCCCACAAGGCCAAAGGCAATGACGAGTTGGCAAACTTTACAGAAAGAACGTTGAAGCTAAGGTAGTGCTTGCATCCGGATGGGGGGCTGAGGCGGCAGGATCTTGGAGGAGAAGCGCGCCGAGGGTAAACTGGATGCGCCGCAGTGGACGACTGCCACTAACAGCCCAGCACTGAGATGCCCTGGTCCATCTTCCGACGGTGCATACAGAAGGCCTGTCAAGTTGAAGTAGGCAGCCGTTCAAATCCCCTCGAAAAAGCAAACTAACTCGGCGTTAGGGCCAGTTGCTAGTAAGCTTAAAAAGAGCATGTCATTTCAAGCCTTCGTGAAAGAGGGAATTGAGGAGACGCAAGATGAAGCTAGAACAAATATTGGACTAGGAAGCTCTTGGTGAACCGACACTGGGAACCGGTCCCCCGGCTCAGCCAACCCAGTCCCCGGGGTTACGGGTGCCTAGAAAGGTAGAAGCTCTACGGAGTACGTAGTAGCGGTTTGGTCCAGCGTGCTGGCTTCCCATGCCCCCCCGGCGTGTCCCCGCTTTTCCGTCCGGTGCTGCGGTGCAATGGCCCGGCGAAGTTCGCTGGGGCACTGCCACTTCCTGCTGTTTCCCCACCCGAAAATAAGCAGAGAACCCGCCAAACTTCTACCGCCGTTTCTAAACTTAGAACCTTTTGGCGGTAGGCAGGATGCAGACACGGCCACACTATGGACACTGCTACACCTGTCACCAACAGGCCTTGCCTGCCTTACCGACTATCTGTTAGATCTTGGAGGATCGTTGGGAGATTGTAATTTTATACTATCGGAACCTAGACATTTGGAGCTCGAGGCCACGATGCTTGCTGCAACATATAACCACGGTGCTACCGCCATTGACGATGTAGGTGGGTGTTGTTACTGCACCTCTCATCCTCTAATACTCATCGACCTCGAACGAGTGTGACACTCGCTCCGAAGAGCCCAACTTGATGCCCGTCTCGATCTTATCTTGACACCAAAACCACTTACACCGACGCATCATCACCAACAACATCACACCGACCGGCATGGCTTCATCACCCTGCACGCTCGCGACGTGCGACGTCTCCGACAGCCCGTACGGCTACCGCCCAGCACTAACAGGCAGCGCCGTCTTCGCCACCGTCTCGGCCCTCTGCCTCGTCGTCAACGGCGCCGTCGCCGCCCGCTCAACACAACGATACGCAACAACTCCCTTCTCCGTCATCGTGACCCTCGCCTGCGTGCTCGAGTTGCTCGGCTGGGTGGACCGCATGGCCGGCTGGAGCGATCCGTGGGCTGTGTACCCTCTCCTGCAGAGCAAGGCTCTGCTCACCATTGCCCCCATCTTTGTGACTTCAAGGTACGTCTAAGTTCTTCTGTGGAACCGTGCCAGTCTCTACAAGAATTCTGAATCTGATTCTGATTCTCTGTTTTGCAGTATCTACGTCTGCCTCGCACCAATGGTCCGGATACTAGGCACAGAACACTCCTTCATCAAGCCAGAGCTCTACACTACCATTCTCCTCCCGCTAGACGGCCTTGCCCTCCTCCTACAAATCGTAGGCCTCGGCATCGGCTTCCAAAACGTGCCGTACACCCTCTCACCCCAGGACTCGTACGCACCCAACGACGTGGGCGCGAAAATCGTCTTGGCTGGGCTGGCCGTCCAGTTCGCGACCCTAGTCGCCGCGGGCTTGTCCCTCGCCTTCATCCTCCTCCGCGCAGCCCGGTCCTACCACCAACACGGCTACACCACCTTCCACCGAGACGTGGGCTACGTACCTCTGACGGGCCGCTTCCGCATCTTCGCCGGCGCGGTGCCGTCCGCCATGGTCGTCTTGTTCGGCAGGATGTGTTTCAGGGTCGCCGAGTACGCAGAGGGCTTTCGGGGCCCGCTGGCGAGGGTAGGCGGAGAGGGACTGTTTCTCGGTCTCGAGGGGTTTCTTATCGGGTACGCGCTCTTGGCGATCGTGGGGTGCCACCCAGCGTTGTTTCTAAAGGATGGGAAGATGGTTTCGAGGATCGAGTCTGAGCCGTTTGTCGGTATTGATGGTGTTGGGAGTACTGGTGGGAACGGCGATCACGAGAGGGATTTGGAGGAGCTCAGCAAGGTGTACCAGAGGCATCACGAGGAGGAGCAGAGGTTGTCGAGGTTTGAGCGTGTTTGAAGATGATACCCCCGTTTTAAAAGTAGCGTGCGTTGATAATATCTGGTTCATGATTAAGGAACCTAGTCGAATTTACAGTTTACATATTTTCACTCTGCTTTTGAATTTCTAAGACTTCCCGCTCATAATGGAAACTTGCAACATTTACCGCATGTCTTAATTATAAATCAAATGATCCCGCAAACCGGCAGGAAGTCTCAGTAGCTCACGTAGGAGAATAGTTTAATCGCAGTGTCTAACATGAATGGCGGAACTGCAACTAGATTGCACACTGTGTCTCAGTAGGTTAGCGTCTACAAAGTGAGAGCCGGGAATCTTCACTCAGCATGTCAACAACAAAGTAGTTAGTCATTGCTACAATTAGTAGCTCAGTACATTTTATGAACATTTTCTACGTGTAATCAAGTCTTTTGAACGAGGTTCGACAATTATGTAAGTCATCAACTGTACAAGCTTATAAACATGATGGAGCTCTAGTAAGCTCTCCAGACACGGTAGTATTGACAATGGGGTCTAGACTTCTCGGCTCGCACATACCTCGGCAACTGGGGTCAATTCCTCCATACAGAAAGAGCATCCGTCGTCTTATTCTGCAACTCGATCAGCACGCATGCGGGAGGGGGCAGGTCTGACAGGACGACTTTACTCAGACCACAAAGTCCACACTTACTGGGACTTTGGGCGCTAACATGATTGGTCTCGAAACGCGATGCCCAAGATCGTCAATAGTGCTTACACGTTGAAAGATGACCGAGATCCACACCGGACGCCTCACCCGCCAAGGCAATATCACTCTGACTAAATAGACACGGAAATCCATATAAAATGCCATTGCCATTGCGCAATGGAGCCCGTGGGAACATGAACTTTCATCTCTCTCGTAATCTACTCAGACTTGCTTTCCTCTGTTTGCATAGAAAAGTCTAGACCAAACCATAGCATCCTCCCACAATGTCCAGCAAACCCGTCATCGTACTCACCCCGGGAGCATGGCACTCGCCAGAGCACTTCCGAGACCTCCGCGACGAGCTACACACAAGAGGCTGGGAGACCCGCGGCGTGAGGCATCACTCCGTCGGCTCTGAGCCGCCGAACAAGGGCTTATACGACGACGCGGCCGCCACCGCCGCCGTGCTGCAAGAGCTCGCCGAACAAGGTCGGCAGATCGTCCTGGTCGCTCATTCATACGGCGGTCTCGCGGCGGCCGAAGGCGCAAAAGGGTTTGGGATCAAACAGAGAGCCGCGGAGGGCAAGCCTGGCGGCGTGATTACACTTATGTACCTCGCTGCGTTCGTGGGGCAGAAAGGGCAGAGCATCTTGAGCATGACGGGCAATGTGTATCCCCCGTGGACGAGAATAGAGGTAAGGAACCTTCTTCCCGGCTTCCTCCGAGAGTCTCGATGAGCTGACAACATACGTTAGGACGGCCGGATCCATATCGTGACCGCCGACGACCCCCTCTACGGAGACGTTCCTGCAGAGGCAAGGGAAAATGCAAAGAGCTTGTTGAAGCATCATACGACCGTCTCGTTCGAGGAGACAATAACGTACGAGCCCTGGCATGACATTACCTGCATGTACGTCGGCTGCGAGGACGACCAGGCGATTCCGTACTTTGCGCAGGAGCAGATGCAGCAGCTCCTGGGACCCGAGGCGACCAAGTTGAAGTTGAAGTCCTCGCACTCGCCGTTCCTTTCTGTTCTGTCTGAGACGGCTGATGCTGTTGAGCTTGCTGCGAAGAAGGGGTTGGAGGCTTTATCGGCTTAGACTACACAGTTTTGTTTCGCTGCGGTGGCATACTGTAGCTATGAGTGACGATGAATGAACTCATGTTATTCATCTCCAGTAAACCAGCGCTAAATATAGCCAGTCTGAAGACCAAAGTAGATGATATGTGATGGCGCTTGTGCCATGCTTGTTGCAGCCTTTGATCTAGTTTAGATACAAGTTTGGTTGAAGGTTCGTTATAGGTAAGATTGTCAGCGCAAAGACATCAAAATCATCTCCAAATGCATTCAACGCATGGGCTTCTTCATACGCGGCTATCAAACCCGAAAGGCCATTGTACGATTGTCGTCTCAACTTTACTCTAACACGTGGGAATTCATGTATTACTTTACTCAACTGGATACCAATTCCATTAACACGTGTATTTCTGAACGGGCAATAATTTGAGTGGCATAGAGGTTGTTGCCTAGGTTAGGTAACTGAATGCAGAGGGCACAATGTCTCTCACACAATATATGAGCGTAATGTCCTGCACCCTAAGAGACTAGCTGAACCGGCATGCAGAGAGCAGTAGGCATCCATCAAAAAGGTGAGCGATATCCGCGGTGCCTTGAGAGATAGATGCCCACGAATGGTCGCCTAAAGAAGACGAGTTCCCCAAAATGGGTTGCTGAGATGAGTGAGGTAAGGTTGCCGGGATGCACCCCGCCGTGAAACCCCCACCAAAACCCTTTCCAAGGCACCAGCCTGAGTGCACCTTGACGTAGCCAGCCAAGCAACAGGAACAGCCGGGATCCCGTGTAGTAAACAAAAGCAGGAAAGCAATCAGCCGAAGCATAGGAAGGTATGTAATTACAAGACTGACTACACTTCGACTTACCTTACTTCACCGAAAGACCCCATTCTCACGCATCACCACCGCAGAAGACTAAACTCCATTCATTACAAACTTGAATCTTTCACCCCGCCGCTACTCAAAACTTCTTCAACACCACCTCACCAGAAGACAATAATGGCGCCCCCCTCCCAGCTCACCGTCGCAACCCTCTCCGTCACCAGGCTCCTCAAGGAGGAGATCTCGTACGAGAAGGAACTCATCCAGCAAAGAGGCAAGGTCACGACTCTGGAGAATGAGATCAAGGAAGGCAAGCCCGATGAGGACGGAAACCGGGAGTACATGCTCAAGCAGCTCGTAGGTTTTCCCATCCGTCACTTACCATTACCGCTGGAGTTCTCGCTCCTACAAAGTATCAGTGATTCGTTTTTGCGTGTAACACCCCGGCTGACTGACTTTGGGGGGACTAGAAACTCGCGGTGGAGGAGACGCAAAAGGTGTTCCCCGAGCTGAGAACCCGCGTCGAGGACGCGACCGTCAAGCTGGAGGAACAGATTGCTCTGGCTGAGAGCGGCGGTGCGTCGCCTGAGGAGCTGGAGACGGCGAGACTTGCGCTCGCAAAGGGCAAGGAGGAGAAGACGTATCTCAAAGACGACGTCTCTGCTTAGAGCTATGATTATTTCTTTTCCCCTGCGTTCTGATATCAAAGATGAGAAGAGGTTCGGGATTGCGTTGTGTTAAGGACAGGCGAGCGTCAGAGGCAACACAGCTGCCTGATTTAATGGGTATCTCAATTGAGGGACTATTCTAGGATCTTCCGAGGCACTTGATTTGTTTAGCTGTCCACCTCCATGCTCTCCGGTGCGTCCACTGTGATTTGAGGCGTATCGCCTCCCGAAGTAAGTTGGGTATCATGGCGGTCATCCATCTCAACGTCCTCTCCCTCTTCAATCTCGCCCTCATCATCATCTTGAGGCTGAGGAGTGCCATTCTGACTCGGGACGGCGCTGCCAGATCGCGAAAAGCCGCCCAGGCCACTCGCTCGAGGCTTGAGACCCTCAGATTGATCCTCCGACTGACCCTCGTGCGCCGACGCCGGTCTCGGCACGGCACCGCTGTCTGGGTGCGGCGTGACGTTGCCGCTAGAGACGTGCCGAGGCGTGTTGCCCCCTCTAGAAGCGTCGCCGTCCTCCTCGCCGTCTTCGTTCATGCCCTCCCGTCTCTCGACCTCCTCCTTCTCGTCGCGGATCTGTCTGCGCAGTTGCATGCCTTCATCCATAATTTTGCTGAACTGATCGCGTCGCTCCCGCCACGTCACCGCATAGGTCTCACTTTCCTTCTCCAGGTCGCGAATCTCCTCCTCGAGCTTCTTCAGGTTCGACTCCTGCTCCCCGCGCGGCCGCAGGCCCTTAGCCATGAGCGCGTTGGCGAGCTTGTCATACTCCTTACGTTGGGCAAGCGTCGCCCTGGCGCCATCCAGCTGTTCGCGCAGCCGCGCGTTGTTGTCTCGGACGTTTTGGCATTCCTCGAGAATGCGTTGCTGGTCAGCTTTGTAGCGTTCGCGCTCGCGTACATTCGCATCGAGGAGGAATTGCAGGCGGGCAATACTGCTATCGAATGCGGCGAAGTCGAGGGTGAGGTCGTCTTTGATCTGATCAATCTCTCGCAGGGTTTGAGCGGTCTTCGTCTCCTCCTTCACTTCAGTATCGACATCATTGTCGCCGTTTGTGCCCTCGGGCGGAGGGGTAGGTTGCTGTTTCGAGTGGGCATTTACAATCGTCGAGATGGATGTGAGCCGCTTGGTGATGCGCTTGAAGGGCTTCTCCTCGATGTTGACCAGTCGCGTTTTGTGCAACTCCTGCTCCTCCTTATCATCCAGAAGACCCCAAGTTGACGCCATTTCGCGGGATTGAACTAAGGAAAGCTGTATTGTGTCGCTTGTCGAATTGTAAAAGCTAGATGAGCTTCGACCTTGGGGCTGTGCTGTAGGAGGTCGATTCCTCGCTGGTCCTGCCAATCAGCTCAAGAACAATAAAGCCGTAGTTCTTCTGAGCTGAGTGTTGCAAGATATTGCGATTGATGTGAGCGACAAATCGGATACCACAGTTGACGATGATGAAAATGCAGGACTGAACTCAAAAAGAGCAGCTGTAGAGGAAAAGAAGCTCCAGGTCGTGCACCTTTCTTCTTTCACAGCCTTGCAGTAGCAGGCCAGCAGCCACACATGCCTTGCTTAGCGCAGATTGGTCAGCTACCTCTCGAGCCTTAAGCGCTGTGAAGTGGGTCACTGCCCCCTCTACCTGCCCAAGACAAGGAAACTCCGATCGCACTGTCAAAGCGTCTACCTTCCCAACATTTAGTGATCTCATCTTCGCAAAAACACACCAACTCCCTCAGGCGCAACAGCATTTCTTTGGTTGCAAAACTCAGAAACACCACAACAAAAAGACAGTACAACTCTGCAACACTAGGACATGCCATCTCAGGAAGAACAAGAACTGCTGGCCAGAATCGGCCAGCTTGCGGGTACGTAGTGCTTTTTCTGTAACCAGACACATGTGACAAGAGCGCGTATTCTCTAACGTAGTGGCAAACAGGCAAGATCAACCTTCACAAGGCCCAGCAAGCTGGCGTTCAATCGGTCCCAAGCAGCCAGGCTTCCTATCTTCGTCGTATGTTTAATCTTGAGACCGATAAAATCATCCTGCGCTTACACATCACAGACAACACTCACCGACATGGCGCCTTCCCCCACAAGCATCGAGTCCAGCCGTACCCCTCCACTCGAGGAGGCCCGACAGGTTTTCGGCATCGGTCCTTGGTGGTAAACAAAGATGGAACCCAAACACCTCCTTCCGATGCGTCGTCCCCGGCTGAGGGTTCTGTCTCGACCACTTCCTCAGGCGCTTGGATCTCGAAGAACACCCGCGGTCAGAGGTCGCTGATCAACTCGGCCGTTTATGACAAGACCAATGAAGCACACGTTAAGGCCATTGAGGCGTCGCGTCAACAGAAGATTCGTCAGCAGGACGCGCGCGAGCAACAGCAGCTCGTCAACCATTTCCAACGCTACAGTGGCAATGCGAGCGCATCGCATACTTCTACTAACCCGACAGCGACAGGTAATCACGAGATAGAGATTCAAGGAATTCGCTTCCGTGTCGCGAACAGCGGCAGCAAGCTCATCAAGGTGTCGGGTGCGTTACTACTACAGCCTTGCACAGCGGAGTAAACTTACAATCGTACAGGAGATCTACACCCAGTCAACGCTACCCCCAAAGTCGCCTTCGTTGGGGGTGTCAAATTTCATCGAAGCAAGACCGGTAATCTTTACCGTGACGGTGTGCTCAAAGCTCAACGGTATGAACCCTTCCCTCCTGGCCGACAATTGCTAACCTGAGTCGCTCCCCCAGCCAAACTGGGGTCAAAAAGGTCGACGTGCCTTGCAGCATGTTTTCGCTGACTGGTATTTTACTCACAATCTTATTCGATTGCCCACGCAATATCCGATCCGACAGATTTGGATGATTTCTTGCTCAAGCGGGTATGATATACCGGACTCCACTAACCACCATCATTTCATTTTAGGTTCATGTGCCAAGGGACCATCTTGTCGATACAAGCACGATGCCACGAAAGTTGCCATTTGCCGTGAGATGCTGCACAAGGGAACCTGTGCCAGTGGGGATTCTTGCGATCTGTCCCATGACTTGACGCCCCAGCGCATTCCGACTTGCGTTCACTTCGTCAAGGGCAATTGTGCCAACTCTGCTTGTCCCTATGCTCATTCCAGTGTATCCTCAGGTGCTCTGGTCTGCCGTTCCTTTGGGATGTACGGCTACTGCGACAAGGGAGACGAATGCGAAGAGCGACACGTCTTCGAGTGCCCCGACTTCAGCAACACGGGCAAGTGTAAAACCAGGGGCTGCAAGCTCCTTCACCGCGAGAGGGCAAGCGTCCTTCGAAAACGGGCGGACGGGGACGAGATGGAGGATTTGTCGAGCGATGACGAGCCAGTCGACAGCGACGACGTGGACTCAGACGAAGTGGAGGAGTTTATCACCGATGGTGCTGGTGATGATACTGACTTCAAGGTTCAGAAAGATTATATCTCTTTCTGATTGTGATCTGATGCCACCTTGCCGAGGCCGAAAGGTCTCTTTTCACTACTAACATGCTTGCTATCCAGTCCTTGAAGGGGTCCAGACCAAGAAAGGCCTCGAGCCATTTGAGGGCGGACATACTTCAAGGTCACGAAAACGATTGGGGAAGAAAACCACAAACTATACCCACAAAGGAAATGCAGAAACAGAGCATTGATACCAAGATACCAAGCACAAAGCAGAAAAGAATAGATAATCATGATAACGATTATGAACAAGAAGAAAAAGAAGACCGAAAAGAAGTAGCAGAAATGGATAGAAATATACATTATGGAACACGAAAAGCAGAAGCAAAAATGTGATACATGGTATGAGCCGAGGTAAAACAGAACGACATTTCAAGACTCTATGTCCTGTCGATGTTTGATGTCTTCTTGAGTCTCGAGAAACTTCATTCTAAAAAACATAGAATTCATTGTCTACTATTAGTTTCATCAGTGTGTGATATTGGGGTAGAATTCCCCATGTGGAAGAGTGACATTGGGCCAAGCATCATTTCCGCGTGCGGGCCGGCCCAACTGTTCGCGGGTGTCTCAACTAGATCAATTAAAATTTCCATTAGAATTTTACCCCGCCATTCCTCTCCCCTGTGGACTCCTGAAATCAGCCGTCATTCGATGACAATTCCTTGCGCTGACACACCACACAAGCTTCAAGTTCCCACTGCCCAGCGACCCCTCTTGGCCCTTTTTCGCCCCCATTTCCAGTCGGAGCAGTCGGCGCCACTGTCCACATGTTGTCTTCTGATCAGCCCTCCTTTGTCCCCCTCGGACAGCGGGCTAGGGGAGCTTATTGCGAGGCGCCAATGGAGACCCGTCATTTGGCAGCCATATCGTGGTCGGATCGGGGGGCTTGCTGATCTGAGGCTGCTGCCGCCGCCTTGTGGGAGGATTCGCGTCTTTGAACAGCACCGCCATCTGCTCAGCCCCTTGGACTACACACTCTCTTCATCCTTTCCCGAAGCTGAGAACAGCACCAAGTCTGACAACACTGCCTGTCCTGCGTTGAACATAGGTCGTTGTTGAATTTTTACTCATGGATAATTGAACAATTGCTCTTTGCCAAAGACACCTTCTTTCTTCTTGTCGCTATTTCTAATTTCCCGGCCCTCCTATTTCTAGACCTGACCTACCTAGTCCATGAGCTTCAAGCATACATGCTGGATCAGCACTAATTTTTCCCCGACGTCATCATGGGCATACGCGACGTTCTCAAGAAGAAGGAGAAACTCGACAACGGCGAGCACAGCAGCAAGGATGCAGTAGACAGGCTGGCGGCCCCCGAGTTCAAGTTCATTCGATCAGACACACACACCCAAGAGGTCATCCACCCCCCGAGCGGGCCCCCGGGCTTCGACGACGGCAAGGAACACTACCTGAACCCGAACGGCAACGACGGCGGCAGCGGCCAGAAGCCCCGGCGCAGCCTCGACGTCTTCTTCGGCAACAGCCGCTCGCGCAGCGCATCCGCCTCCTCGCAGGCGAGCTCGACCTCCAACTCCCACTCGAACAACAATGGCAAGATTGGGAGACGGCTGTCGGAGCGGCTGCACCTCAGCCGCTCGCCCGCCTCGTCAGAAAACGTCCCGCAGAACCTACCCGACATTGTGACCACGGCCGAGGGCGGCGAGGGGGACGAGCTGCAGTGGGAGAAGCGCGCGACCATGCTGGCTTCGGCGAATAAGAGCAGGCCCGCGACGCCGTTGGCGAACGACGCGGGCGGTGGAGGGGATATGACGAGAGGCAGGACGCAGGGCGCGGCGGTCTCGTCTCCGGCCATTGACGAGGATATCCAGGAGGCTATCCGGCTGCACGAGGCGGGAGACTTCGAGAACTCGACGGCCATGTTTGCCCGCTTGGCTGACCCGAAAGGGGCGAATAACACCCTGAGCCAGTTCCTATACGGTCTCTCTTTGAGGTGAGTTGCCTTCTGCCTTGCATGTGGACTGGTCTCGGCTACTACTCGGCACTTTCCCGTACCTATAAGACGGGATCATGGCGCGGGGCGCGCCACGGCTCGCCGGGCGATCATGTTGCATCGTGGGGACTGGGAGGGCTTTTGGAGCATGACATTACAGGTGCCACGATACTTGGGCTATTTGGACGGATTCGCTGACAGGGTTTGATAGGCACGGATGGGGTTGCGAACCAGATCCAGAAGGGGCCATCAAGTATCTCTCGGCGGCGGCGTCGAATGCGGCAACCGTCGAGCAGATGGCGTTGAAGGCAGGGCTTAAAAAGGGTGGTGCTGCCAAGGGCGAGCTCGTTCTGGCCATATTCGAGTTGGCGAATTCCTTTCGGCACGGCTGGGGCACAGCCAAGGACCCAATAGCGGCAAAGCAGGTGAGTTATCCCCACAGACCAGAGGATGGGAGAGGGGGGCAAGGAATGCCTTTGAAAGCCCAAGGTGGATACGCCTCGAAGGTCTAGAACTGACATCTCGTCGTCATAGTACTATGAGACTGCGGCGAACCTCGGAGATACTGGTGAGTCTGCCATGATGATGCACTCCGAGGCGTTGAGGCCCAATGAATGTGTAGCGGTGCGCTAATCCGCCTTGCTCGTCTCAGATGCTATGAACGAGGTAGCCTGGTGCTATGTAGAAGGCTTCGGATGCAAAAAGGACAAGGTACGTTTGGTCACATATCACCCATCATTTCGAGCGGCATTGCGTCTACCGGGTCCTGCGACGTGAGGTCCAGAACTTGGTCCTTAGGGGCAGCCAGCATCAGCCTCAGCAGCCTCAGGTATTGTGTGGCTTGCACTCAGCGAGACCACACATGTCATGAGATGCGTGAGAGAGCACGCTGATACTGGTTGACGTCCTACTTGGGTTGTCAGCAACCTGCTTCGGTCCAGGTTAGGCATCAATACGGCGACCCTAAAAGACGGCCGCAAACAGGAACCCGCGCAGGACGCATGCTCAATGTCATCACATGAGGCTGACAACATGTCCAGTTCGCAGCAGCCCGTTACTACCGGTTGGCTGAAAAGAACGGCAACAAAACACTAGGCAATTCATGGTAAGTCGAGCCTGTTTGTTCATTCCTTTCTTTCTTATCCACTGGTTCGTTGAGGGGGGTTTTCCCCAGAGTTGGATTCGGCGCATGCATCACTGGGAGGGGGGGGAGGGGGGGGGGGGGAGCTGCAGCTCCCTTGTCGCGGATGACTTGCGTGCTGCGGCATTGATAGGCTCCCAAGGCATTGTTTTACTCTGCCTTCCCCCCAAAATGTGGGAGCTCGCCCTGTCATTCAAACTTGGATGACCGTCAGCTTTCTCGGAGCTGCACGCGGTTACCTGCCGCTGCAAGCCCTCCTGCGCTACGCCGCGTTCCCCAGAGCGCCCGCGAAGACTCGATGTTGCTTCCCGAGGCTGCGATTCGTCGCGATTACTTTTTGCCTGCCTACCAGTTCACTTGCTCGCCTGTCCTTTCCCCCCCTATCTGTGCGTTCCTGACGCCATTACCCACACAATCTAGCACCACCCCGTGTGGCCAGAATTCCTCTGTGATACCCAAAGGCTAACCACCCGCAAACTCAATAGGATCTGGAAGGAAAAGTACGACCCAGATGCCGGCGACAAGAAGAAGAAGTAGAGATAAGGAGGCAGCAAGTCACGGAACAGAGGGGCCCAGTGTGTGCATGGAATGACTGAACCACCGGTGACACGGCATCACATACTCGAAACGGGTGGCACGTTCCGATTCCGGTTCGGCAGTCCCGCTCAGCTTCTACCCGGCGGTTACACTTTCTCTCTCCCTGTCTTTTCCTGTCGCGGTTTCGCCCAACATGCGAGATCGTAACACGAGGCTTCGGCCGTTCCTTGGGCCATCCTGATTATGTGTCCGAAGCACAGCGACGGTGTCGAAAGGAGGGGAGAGAGGAATGGGGACACAAAACATGGCTCTTTTGTCAGCCTTTCCCTTGCTGAGTTCATGTTTTTGTCCCCTTACCCCTCTCCTGAGCGCCCTCACCTAGCGGGATAGGAGTACCACGGCGATCTCATCAGGCGGGACAAGGTGCGTACGGCGACAAATAGACACAGGTACTCCATGTGGGAAACGGCGATTTGTCGGCGTGCTCTACGCTGTGCGCCGTCGGACGGGCGAAACCTTTTGGTCTCGCGAGTGTGGGGAAAGCAGAGAAGCTGGCTCCCGGCGAGGCAGGGAAAGGGGGGGGGGGGGGGGGGGAAGGGGGTTGTGGGCCTCTTTTTCCTTTTTGTTTGTGTGGGGGGGGGGGGGGGGTGGGGGGGGGGGGGGGGGGGGGGGGGGGGGGGGGGGGGGGGAGCAAGCTGTTCTGGTCCTCTCGTGAAGCCCTTGCTTCGTCTTCAGTATGTCGTTGGGATGGACTTGCAGGTTAAGCACCTGGACTCTGTATGCGAGACACGGAGCTTGTGGCCATGTTGATGCCTATAGCAAGTTCCCGGCTGCCGTCGCAATGGCTGATACTGTCCTCTTGCTTTATTATTTTACTGTTCTCCATACCCCGCATCATCACTGCAGGCATTCATATTTTTAAGAAAAAAGCGATGTATTCTTTTCAATGAGATCCCATCGACCGTTTATCTTGCGGGTAATGTGACTGATGACTGATGACGGAAGCCGGGTAGACGGGGTCACGGGGCACGGAGAACGGGTACACCCGACCCGGGTATCTACACGGCAGGGAAAAGCACACCGCGCCTTTTGCCGGGCCGAACCAATATCTCAATTTTGTCCGAGTCTCGTTTGGGATCCCCAAGGCGCCACGAACTTGCTTCTTTCAGCAGCATATAGAGAGCGCGGGGCTGTCAGGGGGGGGGGGGGTGATACGCAGACGTTGCAAAATCGTAGCATCGTAACGTCAAACCCCTCTCGTTCTTTCTCTCCTTCTACTCTTCTTAACTCTTTTGGCGCTGCCACTGTGAACAAGCTCAAACAAACGTCATGGAGTTCCACGATGAACTACCACGATACCCTACCTCATTCACGCTACCTCCCTGCCCTCAGCCGCTCATCCGCCCCTTACTTCTTTCTCGCCTTTATGTTTGTTCCTGCGGGTCCCCGTCCCCCTTTACCTCAGGGGTACCTGTATGGAGAGCCATACTAAGGGTATCGCTACAGGGTTACACGGCGTTTCGTCCTCGAGAAACATATTGTTTGTGGTGAGTCGCCAGGAGCCGATGAGACATGTCTTTGAACTTCCCCCGGTCTTTTCGAACCTATGGGCGGTGTATGAGAATGGGACCATGGAATAGATTACTTGAGGGTCCTCTGTCAAGATCTGGTGAGTTGAGGAGGTAGGTATGACCGTCTATACCAAGAACCGCCTGAGCAACCAGCAAAGACAGAACGACCAAATAAACGTACGACCGTCTAAATCCGTATTCACCGTCCATCGATTCCGCTTTTCTCAAAGTACAGACCAAGCCCAGCGAAACGGTGGCAGCGCTTGCATCTTACCTTGACTCAAGCGCGCAAAAGAAGCGAAGACGCGAGGCAAGCATGCATCGTCATTGACTTCCTCCCCGTTCTTTCGGAAACTCACACCTGAAATCGAACAGAAGAATCTTGGAGGCTGCAGTAGAACGTGCCTTAGTGGGAAGTGGGAATGGCATGGGGGGTGATTTGCCATGCACATCTCCTCTCCATCTCCGCGCAATCCAGATACGACAAACTCACACGTGCCGCGCGCGTTCTTCTTGCATGAATTCTGCATGGGTGAAGATCGATCGGGTCCATCTTCCTTTTTTTCCCAAATTCTCCGCAAAAATTGAGGGAGTCACGGAGCAGCAGTTCATCTCGTCAAGCCCGTTTGCAGCAGAAGCGGGAAGAGAGAAATTTCTCTTGGGAGCTGCACTCATAAAGAGCTAGGTGCTAAGTAGGTGCAACGGCCCAATGAAAAGGTGCAACGTCAGCAATCCCGTCGACCGGACCTTCTAGATTACATCGCAAGACTCACCTTGGCTTCACCTTAGTTCCGCTTCGAGACGCGATGTCGGGAAGTGATGTCATTTTCGACTAAGGGGTGGTTGGAAGTGAAATTCCAGCTCTGTGCTGCTCCTGATGCTTGCACTGTTATTTGCTGCAGATGGACGGCTTTGGAAACAGCAAAGCAAGAACCT